>SJXQ01008387.1:150312-271406 GCA_006408695.1 Aepyceros melampus | reverse complement strand
ATTGGCCTCCCCCTTTGGAAGTTAATTTTTTTTATTTTTATTGAAGTACAGTTGGTTTATAATGTTGTATTCATTTGTGGTGTGCAGAAAAGAGATTCAGTTATATATGTGTGTGTGTGTGTGTTCAGTCGTGAGTGACTCTTTGTAACCTCATGGACTGTAACCCATCACACTCCTCTGATCATGGGATTTCCCATGCAAAAATACTGAAGTGGGCTGCCATTTCCTTCTCCAGGAGATGTTCCTGATCCAGGGATTGAACCTGTGTCTCCTGCTGTGGCAGGTGGATGCTTTACCAATGAGCCACCAGGGAAGCCATATAATACATTCTTTTCATATTCTTTTCCATTAAGATTATATGTATATATATATATTTGCATATATATTATTTTCCATTAAGATTTTCCATTTTGTATATATATATATATATATATACACATGTATACACGGGTGTGTGTGTATGTGTGTGTGTGTGTGTATATATATATATGCATGCATGCTAAATCTCTTCAGTCATGTCCAACTCTTTGTGTCCCTATGGACTGTAGCCTGCCAGGCTTGCCAAGCGCCTCTGTCCATGGGATTCTCCAGGCAAGAATACTTGAGTGGGTTGCCATGCCCTCCTCTAGGGGATCTTCCCAACCCAAGGATCAAACCTGTGTCACTTGCAGCTCCTGCATTGCAGGCAGATTCTTTACCATGAGCCATCAGGGGAAGCCATTTGTATATGCATACATTATTTTCATATTCTTTTCCATTAAGATTTACTACAGGTACTGAATATAGTTCCATATGCTATATAATAGGACCTTGTTATTTATTCATTCTATTTATAATAGTTTGTTGTTACTATTGTTCAGTCACTAAGTCATGTCTGACTTTTTGCAACATGGAAACTAATTTCTTTTATTGTTCCTTTCATATAATTGTAATGGGCTATCAAAGTGAGACAGTATGAAATACACTAATTTTATTGTGTAGAGCTGCCCACCTACAGAAACTTATAAAGGAAAGAAATAACTAGTCACTCATATCCACATGGCCCTGCCATGACCATTATCATCTGGTGGAGAACATGACACACATTTATGTCTGTGTGTGTTTATTTCACATGATATTTTAAACTTTTTCTACAGTGCTGTGAAGCCTGTACCTTTATCATCTTAATGAGTGTATGAGCTTCCAAGGGGGTCCTGCAACAGCTCCCTAGAAGCACACCAGATGGGGGCATCATTAACCCCACTTAGCACATGAGAAAACCTTGAAGGCAAAGACACTTGGCAAAGTGGCAAGTAATGACCCATGAATGAGAAGTCATATCACCATGTTCCCAATCCTGATCCTTGCTTGCTAGTGACATTGTTCTGGCGTGAAATAAGTGGAGCTCACAGCAAATAGAATCACCACTCCGTCTTCCCAGTCACAGACTGGGCCCAGAGAATTCCTCCCTCGTCCTGGGCCCAAGTCAGTAAAAGGAGGAAGCTGACTCTTTCTTTGTTGGGCCAAGAGCTCAGCTGGGAGCAGCTGGAGAAGCCATTTTTTAGTTCAGTTATATCCAGACTTAAATCTAGAGGAAAGGGCTGTGACCCAAAAAGGGCTCCCTGGAACTTTGTAATTCACTAAATGCTGGAAAATTCTATTTCCCTACGTTTTGAGGGAACCCAGTGGAAATTCGTCCAGCAACTTTTTGCCTCTTTCCTCAGGTATGAATAACCCTATCAACTGAGCAGGAAACCAGAGAATCACCAAGGAACACAGGCTGAGCGGGAAGGGTCCTAAGGAGAGTGAACTGACAGCCCTTCCCCCACAGCAGAGCCTTCACTGAGTAGTTGTGTGAACCTCAGTAGTTACTCACCTCTCTGGTGTCCGGTTTCCTCTCTTGTAAAATGAAAAAGATAGAAAGGAAAAACAAACAAAAATAAAGCACCTCCTGCCTTGTAAGGACACTATGACATTAGCAATAATCACATATGAGAGTCTTCAACAGAGCATCAGGTCTGGCACATCCTATGTCTTCAGGAAATTGTCTCCATCTACATAATCCTATGCCTTCCGGGGATGTGTTTCCCTGAAAATTCACACATTCCCCACTGTGTGGGAACCACCAGTTCTGACCTCCAGACTATGCCTTTTACTCAGGCTCTTCTAAGATTCAAGCCAGCTCCACCCCCACATTTTTCTGTGCTCTTCCTGTTTGTTTGGTTTCTTTGGTTGGTTGGTTTCAAGTTTGTTTATTTATTTTGCTTCTGTTTGGTTTTTGTTTGTTTGTTTTTGTTCCCAGCAAGAGGCTTCCTGGCTCATTTCAATCCTAGCTCCTAGCAGACTGACACTTGAGCTGTCTCCCGCTGCATGAGATTTTTGCTTATGGTAGCCTCAAACTGACTCAGACTACCTGGTGTTTTCTGCTGGGTTTCTATGCAGTCCATTTCCCCTAGATTCAGTTTATAAACTGTCAGAGACAGATCATTACAGATGCTTCAAGATCTGCCCTTGGATAAGGTGCCCTGTAAGTCAGGAGCATGGACTGTGGCTCGAGGTCTCACATCCTCACTGACTTTGAACTTGGGGTACCCTCCTCTCTGCCTGGCAAGCTGAGAGCCAGCCTTCAGCAAAGTCTAAATCAAAGTGGGCTAGCAGGTCAGCATCAGCAACCAACATCAGGTTCTCTCCCTCTCAGACTTCATACCTCCTCACCAAAGCTCCTCCTTGGAAAGACCTGTGTGCTACTGGAGAAGGGGTAGGTTACTGGGGAAGTGTTTGTGGTGGGGGGTGTACTGCCCTAGATCTGTCTGTGCTTCTCTGTGCTCTGCCTTTTCCACGCTGCTCTCCACGCTCCTCAGTACTCACAACTGTGGCAGCATTACTGAACCAAACCCCTTCTTTCCTCTACTCTTAAAATATACAGAGCCACAGCCTGCTTTCCTGAAAAGTTGCCAACTTGCCAATCAGCTAAGTCAAACTATTTCTATGCCGATGAGGAAGAACCGGAAAAAGACCCAAGAAGACAATATTTGCAATATACATGAAAAAGTATTGCTGCACCTTTTGTGTGTTAAGAGTTCAGATAATCAAAAAGAAAAACATTAGCTCCCTCTCTGAATTTGGAAATAGCATGAAAAATATACTCACCTAAAAGAACACATAATTTGTAAATGTGCCTATGACAGCATATTCAATCTCACAAGTCATCAAGAAAATGCAAACGCAGATAACTACATGTTTCTTATCTACAGAATCTACAGAATGATTTAAAATCTAGTGCTTAATTCTGAGGTGAGCACTGGCACTCTTGACTGGGGAGAATACAAATTGCTATAGGCACAGCTCATGAATATATCAAAAGCCTTAAATACACTGACTCTTTGATTCAGTAATTCCACTTGTGGAATACTAGCAAAGAGGGAAAAATACATGAAATGAAGACATTTATGTTCACAGGGTTTATGAAAGCAGTGTTTAACAATGAAAAGGAAACAGCTTAGTTTCTTTCATATTTCTACATGGAAAAATGGTTATGACATAATCTTTGGGAGGGAAAACTCAGCACTCAAAATTACACGTGTGCTGTGTCCTAAGTCACTTTACTTTAGCAGTGTCCGACCCTTTGTCACCCTATGGACTGTAAGCCTTCCAGGTTCCTCTGCCCATGGGATTCTCCAGGTAAGAAAGAATACTGGAGTGGGTTGCAATGCTCTCCTCCAGGGGATCTTCCCAATCCCAGATCAAACCTGCACCTCTTACGTCTCCTGCATTGGCAGTCAGGTTCTTACCACGAGTGCCATCTGGGAAATTTTAGTCAAGGAAATCTCAGTAGTACAAAACAAAGGTCTATAGATGCCCCCAAAAAAAAAAAAAAAAATGCTAGAAATAAAAATACCTTCACATCCAGAAATTAGGGCTTCTCTGATGTCTCAACAGGTAAAGAATTTGTCTGCAATGCAGGAGACACGGGAGACACCTGCTCAGTTCCTGGGTTGGAAAGATCCCCTGGAGGAGGAAAATGGCAACCCACTCCAATATTCTTGCCTGAAAAATCCAATGGACAGTGGAGCCTGGCAGGCTACAGTCTGTGGGGTCACAAAGAGTCAGACATGACTGAGTAACTGATACATGACAGATATCAGAGCTTAAGAGCAGTTGTTAGAATTGGGTTTGATTTTTTTCCCTCTCCATTTAGCCTTGTTACACAAAGTGCATCTATTCCTTTGATGAAGGACAAAACTTTTATTAGAATTTTTAAACTTTTTATTAGAAATTCATTTAAATTAAAAAAATTAAAGGCCTCAAGTAAAATCTGTCCACCTCTGCCTCTAAGAACTCATAGCCCTCTCCTAAGAAGGGGACCAGCAGCAAGTGCATGTTAGTCTGGGATGGGGATAAAGCAGGCAGGGGTACACCTCCTGTGGGCAACTCCTACCTTGTATGGTGCTTGGAAGGAAGAGAAGATCCCCAACATGGCCTCCATCTCACCCTCTTATCCCTTGGAGGGTTGTAGGGGGGTTACACCAACCCATCCTACATGCATTAGAGTCTGCCAGGGCTGAGACTCAATCCTGATTCTACTGCCATGATCAAATTCTTGTCACTGTTCCCAACCTCAGTTTTCTTACCTTTAAAATGTGTGCTTCAGGAGGGAAAGGGGCTAGGGATGAATTGGGAGATTGGGATTGACATATAAGTACTATTGATGCTCTGGATAAAATAAATAACTAATGAGAACCTACTATGCAGCACAGGGAACTCTGCCCAGTGCTCTGTGGTGCCCTAAATGGCAAGGAAATCCAAAAAGAGGATATGTATGTGTATAGCTGATTCACTTTGCTGTACAGCAGAAACTAACACAACAATGTAAAGCAACTATACACGAAAAAAATTTAATTTAAAAATAAAGTAAAATGGGACCTTGACAATATCCTGTTTGAAGGTATTCATGGGAACTAAGTGAGATGAGAACTGCTTTATTGTTTCAAGACAGAGCTGAGCTTTTTACCTCATTAATAAATATCTAACACATTAAGATGCACTCGTAATGCATTTCTGTAATTTAATGTCAGACTCTAGCCATATTATCTAATGTCTCATATAATTATTTTATCTTTTTAAAATAGTCCTCATTTCTTTAATATTAGGTACTTTCATGGTTAAATCTTTTAAAATATCAAACATGTCCCTACTAGCTGAACTACTCACTATTAAAGACTGTGCTGTGTGCTTAGTCACTCAGTCATGTCTCACTCTTTGAGACCCCATGGACTATTAAATACTATTCACCTTCTTTTCAGATTTGCCTGGGGTCCCTACCATAAACCAAGTGTTCCAGTGAAGGAGAAGGGAACAGATAACTTTAACTCCTATGTGCTAAGTAAGACATCATATTATCTGTTTCATGATTAACTGGTTAATGTATCACTCATAACAACCAAGCTTTGCAGATCTCAATTTCATAGATGAGAAATATAAGGCTCAGAGAAGTCAAGTAAAATGCTGAGTGTTACCCAGCTAGAAGGCAGTAAAGGCATAAAACCAGATGGAGTCCCAAAGCCTCAGCTCCTTGGTAGCCCAGGGTGCAGTCACATTCTCTCCTTAAGGATGGAGCCGAGTTTTGTTTGTTTGTTTTAATTTAAATTTATTTATTTTAATTGGAGGCTAATTACTTTACAATATTGTATTGGTTTTGCCATACATCAACATGAATCCGCCACGGGTATACACGTGTTCCCCATCCGGAACCCTCCTCCCACTATCACCTTAATACCAAAACCTGACAAAGATGTCACACAAAAAAAGAAAACTACAGGCCAATATCACTGTGAACATAGATGCAAAAACCCTTAACAAAATTCTAGCAATCAGAATCCAACAACACATTAAAAAGATCATACACCATGACCAAATGGGCTTTATCCCAGGGATGCAAGGATTCTTCAATATCCGCAAATCAATCAATGTAATACACCACATTAACATAACAAATTGAAAAATAAAAGCCATATGATTATCTCAATAGATGCAGAGAAAGCCTTTGACAAAATTCAGCATCCATTTATGATAAAAACTCTCCAGAAAGCAGGAATAGAAGGAACATACCTCAACATAATAAAAGCTATATCTGACAAACCCACAGCAAACATTATCTTCAATGGTGAAAAATTGAAAGCATTTCCCCTAAAGTCAGGAACAAGACAACGGTGCCCACTCTCACTACTACTATTCAACATTGTTTTGGAAGTTTTGGCCACAGCAATCAGAGAAGAAAAAGAAATAAAAGGAATTTAAATTGGAAAAGAAGTAAAACTCTCACTGTTTGCAGATGACATGATCCTCTACATAGAAAACCCTAAAGAGCCAAGATGTTTTAGAATGCTACTTTGTTCTTGTATCTCATCTGAACAGTTTGTTCAGCTTTCTACTCTTGTTGTTCAGTTGTTTAGTTATTAGTTTTAGTCCAAAAGGAATTTCTGGCACTTTTTTTTGCTGTTTTTAACCTGTCCTACCTGGCAACTCACTCCAGTACTCTTGCCTGGAAAACCCCACAGATGGAGGAGCTAGGTAGGCTACAGTCCATGGGGTCGCAGAGTCGGACACAACAGAGCAACTTCACTTTCACTAAGAAAATTAATTAAGCAAATTTTAGGTTTATGTCCGAAGACTAGTTAACTGTAAGTGAGGTTCCGGGACGTCATCCCATTCAGTTCAGTTCAGTTCAGTTGCTCAGTCGTGTCCAACTCTTTGCGACCCCATGAATCCCAGCACGCCAGGCCTCCTTGTCTATCACCAACTCCCAGAGTTCACTCACACTCACATCCATCAAGTCAGTGATGCCATCCAGCCACTCATCCTCAGTCGTCCCCTTCTCCTCCGGCCTCCAATCCCTCCCAGCATCAGAGTCTTTTCCAATGAGTCAACTCTTCTCATGAGGTGGTCAAAGTACTGGAGTTTCAGCTTCATCATCATTCCTTCCAAAGAAATCCCAGGGCTGATCTCATTCAGAATGCACTGGTTGGATCTCCTTGCAGTCCAAGGGACTCTCAAGAGTCTTCTCCAACACCACAGTTCAAAAGCATCAAATCTTCAGCACTCAGCCTTCTTCACAGTCCAAGTCTCACATCCATACATGACCATTGGAAAAACCATAGCCTTGACTAGACGGACCTTAGTCGGCAAAGTAATGTCTCTGCTTTTGAATATACTATCTAGTTTGGTCATGACTTTCCTTCCAAAGAGTAAGCGTCTTTTAATTTCATGGCTGCAATCACCATCTGCAATGATTTTGGAGCCCCCCAAAATAAAGTCTGACACTGTTTCCACTGTTTCCCTGTCTATTTCCCATGAAGCGATTGGACCAGATGCCATGATCTTCATTTCCTGAATGTTGAGCTTTAAGCCAACTTTTTCACTCTCCTCTTTCACTTTCATCCACAGGATTTTTAGTTTCTCTTCACTTTCTGCAATAAAGGTGGTGTCATCTGCATATCTGAGGTTATTGATATTTCTCCTGGCAATCTTGATTCCAGCTTGTGCTTCTTCCAGCCCAGTGTTTCTCATGATGTACTCTGCATAGAAGTTAAATAAGCAGGGTGACTATATACAGCCTTGATGGACTCCTTTTCCTATTTGGAACCAGTCTGTTGTTCCATGTCCAGTTCTAACTGTTGCTTCCTGACCTGCATATAGGTTTCTTAAGAGGCAGGTCAGGTGGTCTGGTATTCCCATCTCTTTCAGAATTTTCCACAATTTATTTTGATCCACACAGTCAAAGGCTTTGGCATAGTCAATAAAGCAGAAATAGATGTTTTTTCTGGAACCCTCTTGCTTTTTCCATGATCCAGCGGATGTTGGCAATTTGATCTCTGGTTCCTCTGCCTTTTCTAAAACCAGCTTGAACATCTGGAAGTTCACAGTTCACGTATTGCTGAAGCCTGGCTTGGAGAATTTTGAGCATTACTTTACTAGCGTGTGAGATGAGTGCAACTGTGTGGTAGTTTGAGCATTCTTTGGCATTGCCTTTCTTTGGGATTGGAATGAAAACTGACCTTTTCCAGTCCTGTGGCCACTGCTGAGTTTTCCAAATTTGCTGGCATATTGAGTGCAGCACTTTCACAGCATCATCTTTCAGGATTTGAAATAGCTCAACTGGAATTCCATCACCTCCACTAGCTTTGTTTCAGGTCAGGTGGTCTGGTATTCCCATCTCTTTCAGAATTTTCCACAATTTATTTTGATCCACACAGTCAAAGGCTTTGGCATAGTCAATAAAGCAGAAATAGATGTTTTTTCTGGAACCCTCTTGCTTTTTCCATGATCCAGCGGATGTTGGCAATTTGATCTCTGGTTCCTCTGCCTTTTCTAAAACCAGCTTGAACATCTGGAAGTTCACAGTTCACGTATTGCTGAAGCCTGGCTTGGAGAATTTTGAGCATTACTTTACTAGCGTGTGAGATGAGTGCAACTGTGTGGTAGTTTGAGCATTCTTTGGCATTGCCTTTCTTTGGGATTGGAATGAAAACTGACCTTTTCCAGTCCTGTGGCCACTGCTGAGTTTTCCAAATTTGCTGGCATATTGAGTGCAGCACTTTCACAGCATCATCTTTCAGGATTTGAAATAGCTCAACTGGAATTCCATCACCTCCACTAGCTTTGTTCATAGTCATGCTTTCTAAGGCCCACTTGACTTCACATTCTGGGATGTCTGGCTCTAGGTGAGTGATCACACCATCATGATTATCTGGGTCGTGAAGCTCTTTTTTGTACAGTTCTTTTGTGTATTCTTGCCACCTCTTCTTAATATCTTCTGCTTCTGTTAGGTCCATACCATTTCTGTCCTTTATCGAGCCCATCTTTGCATGAAATATTCCCTTGGTATCTCTAATTTTCTTGAAGAGATCTCTAGTCTTTCCCATTCTGTTGTTTTCCTCTATTTCTTTGCATGGATCGCTGAGGAAGGCTTTCTTATCTTTCCTTTTCTCCTTTGCTTTTTGCTTCTCTTCTTTTCACAGCTATTTGTAATGGCTCCCTAGACAGCCATTTTGCTTTTTTCCATTTCTTTCCCATGGGGATGGTCTTGATCCCTGTCTCCTGTACAATGTCAGGAACCTCAGTCCATAGATCATCAGGCACTCTATCAGATCTAGTCCCTTAAATCTATTTCTCACTTCCACTGTATAATCATAAGGGGTTTGATTTAGGTCATACCTGAATAGTCTAGTGGTATTCCCTACTTTCTTCAATTTAAGTCTGAATTTAGCAATAAGGAGTTCATGATCTGAGCCACAGTCAGCTCCTGGTCTTGTTTTTGTTGACTGTATAGAGCTCTCCATCTTTGGCTGCAAAGAATACAATCAATCTGATTTCAGTGTTGACCATCTGGTGATGTCCTCCCATTAGCGAGGTGCAAAGTCCTCAGGACTCAGTCTCTGCTTACCTGGCTAGTCTTTGGCTTCAGTTCCCCAGCTGACATTCAGATAATTGGAGTTGCTTTATCAATGAATTCTGAACACAGGCGACGCTATTATCCAACATGAACCTTCATGTATTACAAAATAAAATGTTAAACTGTTACAGTAATCACTGCCAGCTTCTATTAAATGCCTTTTTTGTCCCACTGTCATTATGTAAACATTGCCGCTTTAAAACTCTGGAATGTAATTGTTCCTGTATCCATTTTACAGATAGGGAAACTGAGACTAAAAATTTCCACACCTGGCCAAAGACATTCTGTGAAGAGTTCACTTCTCATCAACATAAGACATGTTGAGTGTGGAATTTTGATTAAAGCTCTATAACAATGAGCAACCCACTCCAGTACTCTTGCTCGAAAAATCCCATGGATGGAGGAACCTGGTGGGCTGCAGTTCATGGGGTCGCGAAGAGTCTGACGTGACTGAGCGACTTCACTTTCACTTTTCACTTTCATGCATTGGAAAAGGAAATGGCAACCCACTCCAGTGTTCTTGCCTGGAGAATCCCAGGGATGGGGAAGCCTGGTGGGCTGTCATCTATGGGGTCGCACAGAGTCGGACACAAGTGAAGCGACTTCGTAGCAGCTATAAACATTATCTAACAAAAGAGAGTTAGAAATACTTTCCACTGTGTCAAACAGGCAGCTCTAGTAAAGACACCTGGAGTGGTTTAGGCTGGGAGAAACCGGGCAGATCATCTGCATTGCACACCTCCAGGGGGCAGTGTTGAGTTGTGTTCAATCTGGATGGTAATCCCAACTGCACACACATTGCACAGACTGAGGCACCCTGAGATTGCAGCAGAGATGAGGACCCTCAGGTAAACAGCAGTGAAAACCGCACAGAAAAGACAGGACAAGGCCAGCGTATTTCCTGGACAGGGATTTAAAATAAAGGTGACGTGTTCTGGAGCTCCCTGCCTTTCTCTCTGCGGGGTGAAGAGAATATAATGCTATATATCACACAGCATTCTTTTTGGTTGAGATGGGTAGGGTTCATTTAACCAGAGTGTCAAAATCCCTGTCCAGTTTTTAACTGCCTAATAAAGTGAATTCTCCAAACACTCAACTCTGTCTGAAAGCCTCAGACAAAGGTGATTCAAACAAGGCACAGGGTCTTTACTCAGCACCCTTTTTTCTAAGAATCTTTCCCAAACAAGAAGCCCATGGGTTGGGGCAGTTGCCCTAAGGCACGAGGAGGCCAGGAACTCTCCGCAGGCCACAAAGGCTGCGCGGCTCTGAGAGGCCTCATAGGATCCGCCAAGCCTCCAATGTAAGTCTGGCTCTATTCATTTGGTCACCGCCCGGGACCGCGGCGGCGGGGAAAGCCATCCGGAAAGCCCATCTTGTCACTTCTGGGCGCTTTACAGCCCACACACAGGGCAATTCTCAAACACAACCTCTATCTGTTAGCTGCAGACAGAAACAGAAACTAGTTAGAAAAATGTGATTCTCGCGCAGGAAAGTCGGAGCACAGAAGAGTTCAGAAGTGGGCGGGTGTATGTGTTTAAAAAAAAAAAAAATGGGTGGGAACCCCATCAGCCAAGTCTGCAGAAAAAACTAAATGAAGTCTGCCTATCTCGGGCCGGAGCCCCTCCCCTCGGTCCGCGCCGAGGACTGTGACACAGGTGCGGCTTCCTCCGGCTGCTGAGGGTCAGGAGCGGCCGATCGCGCCCCTTGCCACGGTCCCCCGGGTCGTGCCCCGCACCGGTCACTGATGAGCACTCTGCTGCCGCTGACCACGACCCAGCAAGGTGAGTCCCCGCCGGGGGAGGGGGGAGGCGGAGGACGGGTACCGAGGGGCGGGGGGCGAGCCCGAACTGTGGCCAAGGAACCCAGGGACTCTGGCTGGCGCCCGGCCTCCTGGTGGGCGAGGGACCCACACGACCGCGTCACCAACATCGCGGGAACCCGGGCGTCGCAGCGCCCTGGGCATCGCGGGGTCGGTGTCCCCCGAGCCTGGTGCGCGGGCTCTGCGCGCCCCGGGCCTAGAGAGGCCACCTCCGTCTCTGCGGCCACCCGCTGGCTTTCTGTTTCTTTGTGTGGTGGTGGGGAAGTGCCTGTGGCTAGAACTTTTCCCTTAAGAGAATGAAGAGGGAGAGACAGATCGGTAAGCAGCGCAGAGAGAAAGCACAAGTTGTTTTCGGGACTGCGCTGGCAGGAAGGTGGAGGCGCGTTCTGAGAAACTCGGAGTTAACTCTGCTAACTCCCGACTCCTCTTTTCTCCCAGGCGGGCGGGAACCAGCCACACGCAGATGTTGCAGGGATCGGCTCGGCTCGCCTTGACCGTTTGGGCGGTTGCAATTCTTCAGAGCCTGTTTTCTTTCTTTTTAAAACCGGCACATGCTTTCTTAAGGACAGGAAATCCCACAGAGTTTCTTTGTGGTTTTTAAAAGCAATGTTCTGAAATGTTACTGGGCCTCCCCCACCCCACCCCCTCCCCCGCCATTGGGCTTTTGCAATAAACATTAAATTTTCATTTAAAAAAAAAGCAAACAGACCAAAAAAAAAGTGTTGTTCACGCCTCCCTACCCTGGCTAGGTCTAATTCTTAGAAACTGTTAGAGAGGAGACTGAGTCTATAATGTAATACATTTAGTAGTTAACAGGGTCATGATTATGGGTACTGGAGACACACTCCATTTGTTTGTCTTTTTAAAAAATGTTTGTGTGGTCTTAGGCAGCAAACTCAAGCCCGGGTGAGCACCGCTGGGTCTGTCTTTGTGCACCATGTGCCTCTCTGTGTACACGGCCATGTGTGTGCCCATGAGGTGCTTCGAGTTCCTCCCTGCCTGCTTTTGGACCATGTGTGCAACTTATTACAGGAACCTGAGGCAAGCCAACCTCCCTTAGCTGCGGTTTCATCATCGTTTGTGGGAATAATAGGACAGTGTGCCTGTTTGGATTGTAAGAGTTGACAACGTCAGTGGCTCAGCATAGAGATGAACACATGTTAAGCACTTAATAAATGCCCAGCATCTTTATCATACTGAGGATCCATGAGCTCCTGTGAGTTAGTGTTTACCTTTGGGTATGTGTCTGAGTGTGAGTCAGACACTAGTGAGTGTGTGTCTGTGTGAATCAGATACTATTTAGTGTATATGTGTGTCTCGGGGCCAGTGTTGAGGGGACAGGGCACTGTGATTTTTCCAATTCAGGTACCAAGAAAGTGCAGGCCTACAATCTTTCCAGTCTGGAGAAGATGCATGCTCAGGGAGCCTTGCCCTCCCCCCAACCCATCCACTCACCCTGCCCTTCTACAGCTGTTCTCCAGGATTCAGGTTTCAGACCTTGACCCTTGACCAATGACTACAAACACTTCTCTTCCAGGACTGATGGACATGCAGCCCTTACTTGCATACCATTCCACATTACCCTTAGGATTTACTTTCTGGCAGGATCTCTGCCGTGGGAGAACCATGGGGCTCTATTTCTCACCACCGCTGCTAACTCAGGCAGGATGTGTCTGTATCCTTCCTGTCTCAGTTTACATGACTACTCCACCCCCAGAACCAGATAATACAACCGAGAGGACCTGCTGCTCCCTCCCAGCCAGGCCTCCCCTACCCAACTGGGTGCATAAACCCAAAGGCCACAACTATTGCTGAGGAGTTATGTGCAGAAATCAATCGCCTTGCCCTCGATGGAGAGGGATCAGGCTCAGTGAGGAGATGGCCAGGTCTGACAGCTTTATATAGAATGTGCTACCTCTGGCAAAAGCAGGGAGGATTGTGTTCAGTGCCAAATGACATTCCATCAAAGTTGTTGCTCAACCCGTCCAGATATCCGTGGCTTTTGGGAGTCACATGGCCTTGGCACAGCCAGCAACTAGACCTTCCAAGGGTGCCCAGAGTTGGCCAGTTATTTCTGGGGACTTGCAGTGCCTCCAGGGAAATAGGAATGTGGGTACGAGGTGTCCTGTGTTTGCAGTGGGAGCTCACCGCCCATCTACCATGGGGAGAGAGAGGCCCTTCACCAGCAAGGAGAAGCTGGCAAGTCAAGTCAGTTTGCCTCTTTGAGTGGCAGGTATATAGTCCATCAAATGCCCTTCTGAGACCCCAACCTAAACACCTTCCAAACGGTGAGCAAACAGGAGAGGCACTCTTAAGCACAAGCTACAAACAAAACAAGAAAATTTAAACAATGTTTGAAGAGTTCATAATAGAAAAGGATACTTTCTTCCCACCTCCAGGGCAGGAACTTTATAGATTATGAGAAACTTTCTAGAAGTATTGAATGTCTATACAATTACTTTTTTCATTTACAATATGAAACATGTATTCTACTTCATCTTTTTTTTTTAATAAGACCATATTTTACAGAGTATACTTTATCACCATATATAGATCCATCCTTCTTGGAGCTGCACAGTATGAATATGAATGGGTTATTTAACCAATTCCTCCAGAAATGGACATTTGCGTTGTGTACAGTCTTCGATTTCTTTTTTTAACCAGACACAGTGCTGCCATGACAACCCTTGTAAGTAGGGTTTCATATGCATATGTTTATATACATTTAGGATACTTACCCTCAGAATTTAATTTGAACAAAAAGTATATACATGTGAAATGTTTTTAGATACTGGAAAATGCCCTTCAAAAGGTCACATGAATTTCTAACACTTTCTGACAGCCAATGAAAATGGTGTTTCCCTGCATCCTCACTCACACTGTGGTTTTTATCTTGGCCAATCTGTTGTGTAACCCATGTTGTCAACTTTTGAATGTGCCTCTGTGATTAACATGAGCTTTTGCACTTCTGTAAGATACTGTTTCTTTTGCTGAGAAGTACCTTGTATGGCCTTTGCCCACTTCCTAGCAGGTTCCCTACCTCCAATGAGGAAATATGCCCAGAAGTTAAATGAAGTGTCCTGTCTCTCATTGTGAGTGAGAGGGTGGACCTTAGCCCCACAAGTGCTGTGCTGGGGAGTCAGACTTGATGGGATACCATCCCTAACACTTCTGACTTTGAGGAGATATAGGAGACCTAGGAGCTTCAGTTTTCTCATCTGTCACTGGGAATCACAACAGCTACTTCTTGGGAATCGTGTGATGAATGAGAGAATAAGGGTCTGGCACTGTGCCCAGTGATGTAGTATTGGCAGATGTTGTTGTTAACAGAATTTAGCAAACCTGACCTGCAGGTGCTGAACATCTCCAGAGTCTCCCTAGCAGAAAGCAGCTGAGTTTGCTTTTGATAATGTAACAGAAGCAATGTCAGTACCTACATGCCTAGGCCCATGGTCCAGCCTTGCCTGGGTCATTCCTCCACTGCCTGGACTCACAGGCATATTCTTTGCTGTTTTACAGATGAAACACTGGAGGCTGGGGGATGGTGATCCTCAGGGCTTCCTGGTCCCCAGGGTACAGCCAGGCTGTGGACACAGGCTATGAGATCCCAGAGCCAACAGAGGCTAACCTGAATGGGGCATTAGCGTGCACGTGGGCCTGCTGCCCATGTGTGCCAGGCAGGGCCTTCTGCCTCCCACAGGCCATGAGAACCGTGCCCAGGAAACTAGGGCTGTGACTTTGCACAGATGCTTAGAACCTGCCAATCACACCATAGCTTTTCATCCAGGCCTGTGGTCCAACCTCAGTCCACCACTGCTTGCCATCACCCCTTCTGTGTGTCAGGCCTGACCCACACTGGGCCAGCTGCTGCCCTCCACAGCCAGCGTGGCCATTCCCTAGGGTCCTTCCTCCTGCCTAGACCGCCCTGTCCCTCCAGCTACACCCTCACACCTGCCTGCTGCAGGCCTCCGGGCTCTCTGGGTACTGCCCCACCCCCCATACACACACCTGTACCTGCTGGTCAGTTAAGGCCTCCCAGGGCCCTCCTGACACTAGAAAACCACTCACTGGGCCCCTGAGGACAATTTGCCGCCTGAGGAATTTCTGAGTCTGTCACATTTTCAGGAATTCTGACTTCTAAGAAGCTCTGTGACCCCCAACTGCCCCTTGCTACTTGGGGCCTAGCTCAGGAAGTGCTCAGCCAGCAACTCAGACATGAACAGGTGACTACACAGACCACCCAAGGGCTGGCACTCCTGGGCCCATGTCCATTCGAAGGGCCAAAAACACCTTTTAAAATCATCTGCTCAATAGGTCCTAATCTAGAACTTGGGCATCAGTAAATAATACATTGCAGTGGACAGAAAGTCAAACCCAAACCAATTCTAAGAACATGCTAATGGGCCCTGGGCATCACCACCAAACTCGTCTACTCTGCATTCACTGATTGGTATTTCATTTTGACCTCCTCTGCTCCCCTACCTGCCCTCCCCATCTTTGCTCAGGGTTTCCTTCAGAGCATTATGTAACCTGAACTTCTGTGGGAACACCACTTCCTGCCCTTAGTCGTTATAAACTTTAATTTGGGTATATCCTTCCATAACAAATAGTGTGCAAAATCTTAGCCAAGGGCAGATACTGTCAAGGGTCAGTTCTTTCTCTCAGGTCAGCGGGAGCATGAGCTCAAGACGCTGGGCTCCTTCACAGGCTGAACCTCGCACAACTCCCCTCACCCTCCCTCCGGCCACCAGAGAGCCTGTGCGCTGTTTCCCTGTGGTCCAAGACAGCCACTGGCCCGCCTCTCCCTGTGATCTGCATCAGAGCATCACTGGCTGCCCACCTTCCTGCTCTGAAGTCCTGCCCTTCCTCTTGGCCCAACATCTTCTCCAGCTCTCATTCATGACTCTTTAGGATTGATAAATTGCTCAAGACTCAGTGTAGAGATGGAGAAGGCAATGGCACCCCACTCCAGTACTGTTGCCTGGAAAATCCCATGGACGGAGGAGCCTGGTAGGCTGCAGTCCATGGGGTCGCGAAGAGTCGGACGCGACTGAACGACTTCACTTTCACTTTTCATTTTCATGTATTGGAGAAGGAAATGGCAACCCACTCCAGTGTTCTTGCCTGGAGAATCCCAGGGACGGGGGAGCCTCATGGGCTGCCGTCTATGGGGTTGCACAGAATTGGACACAACTGAAGCAACTTAGCAGTAGCACAGTGTGGAGAAGGAAGTGGCAACCTATGCCAATATTCTTGCCTGGAGAATCCCATGGACAGAGGAGCCTGACAGGCTACCTTCCATGGGGTCACAAGAGTCAGACATGACTTAGCAGGTAAACCAGTGTGGATAACTCTGTGAGTTAAAAACCCCAAGGGTAGGGGCCCAGTCATTGAGAGCCCCACCTCACCCCTGCACACACAATATGGTGAGATCCACTATCTGGAGTTTGACCAGGTGACCGCAGTAAATATCGGAGAAAAGTCATCTTGAGTTTCCAGCAGGAAGGAGGGGATAAGTGCACCTGTTCTTAACAAGATCTGGCCTCAGGGAAACTTAACCAGAGCCTGATCTGATGTGATACTGTCAGAGCCTAACTGACCTAGAGGAAGGGAAACTCCCACCTCCAGCTCATGCTAGCCTTCTGTGCCCACCTGCAAGGAGAGAAAAACACTGAGGGACACTTGTGAAGTTCCCAGTCCAGAGAGATGGGCTCACTAACAGATAGACCTCATTAGACCACAGGGTGCTCCCTTTCCCCTACCCATCACAATAGGTCATTTTACCCGATATATCACATCTGGCTGCTAAGAAAAATTACAAGACATACAAGAAGACAAAACACACAATTTGAAGATATAAAGCCAGCACCAGAACCAGACACGAGAGATGTGGGAATTATCACACTGGGAATTTAAAATGACTGTGATGAATAACTGTTTATGACACTTTTATTATAGTCTGTCTTGTATCTGCCATACCTCCCTTCTCTTATTGCCAAAGCATTGTGGCTGGTATACTCTCTGCTGCTCAGTGGATGCACCTGTGACCCTTGCTGGGTCTCTGAGGAAAGGAGCCTTGGATTTGGGGCCTTTGGGAGGAACATGCTCTGGACAAGGATGCCCCATCATCTCACTGCACACCTAATGTGGGTATTTTATCTCCACTGTAATGGACTGACTGGCACGTCACTTGCAGGGAGCACAGCTGGAACCCTTACCCACCTTCTCCTTCATACATGCACACTTACATGAGAGTTCAAGTCTGTAGCTACCAGCTGACCCTGAACCCCGACACCCCCCCCCCAGAACCCTGAAATGGAGAGTCTTCTTGTTTTATTTGTAGCTGTGGACACGTATTTCAGCCATGTCTTACAGTGAAGGGGATTATGGTTTGCCAGATCAAAACTAGATAAATCATCCTGCTTATCTGCCTTTTGTGCTGGGTTCCTATCTGTGACCTCTGTGTTCACTGGACAGCAAAGTCCCTGGCTGTGAAAGGTCCTTTCTTTTGGGATGTTCACCATACACACAGCCTTTAGCAAGTAGGGAGTTCAAGCTCAGGTCCCTCTGCTCTACCTTGTGAAGCTGTTTAATGAAAATACAGTTGGGCTCAATTGTCTAGTGACAAGGAGGTTAGAAGACCAGCTTTAGAGTTCAGGCGTTGGGTTTGAATGTGGATCGGCTCTGACTTGACTGTGGCCTTGAACATAGTGCTGGCCCCCTTGTTCTCAGCTCATGGGTAAAACTCCTGATATAAAGCCTGGTCTGCATTTATCACTGTCCCTGCCTGAATGCTTTATGGTGTCCTCAGTGAGTTCTGGCTCACTCTCTGCTGTACATCTCCTCTCCCTGTTTAACTCATTGGCCACTGAAAATAATACCAAAGACAGGAGGCAAAGTCTGTCCTGGTTCTAGGGCTCCAGATGAAGCCTTCAGACCTAGCACAGAAGTCACTTTTGCAATAGCTCTGAGATACTGTGCCCTTCTGTGCTAGGACAGCTTCCTCCAAGGGGTCTGTTCTTTCAGTATTTATCACAGAGTTGGTGAGGTAGGGCAGACAACATGTGTTCTCTCCCACCAGCTGTGTGACTTTGAACCAACCTTTTACCCTCTGCAGCTTAGTTTTCTTAGCTAGCATCCAAGGAGACCAACCCTTGCTCCCTCAGCTTCACTGCCTGCTTAACAATAAGAGTCTTGGCTGTCTTGAGGAAGAGTAGGCTCCTTAAAATTATACATGAATGAATGGATGGAGGGATGGAGGAAGAGATGGGTGGGTAGATGGAGGAAGAGAGGGATGAATGGATAGATGGATGGATGGGTGGGTGGCGGGATAGGGAGATGTGAAGGTCCAACCAGTGTAAACAAGTCTGATCTACACAGAGAGTGCTGTCAGTCCCATATTCACCTGCATCTTCCCTGTCCTGTGTTAGCCCTGCCCCCTCAGTGGCCCACAATGGCCTCTAGCTCAGCCTGATGCCTTGCCCCTCCCAGCACTCCTTGTGCACCCCAACCTGCGTGCACATGGAGCTCCTTCCCTCCCACCTGGCCTGCAGCTGCTCCACCTCTCAGTGTCTTTCCCTTGATGTTTCCATTGGGCAGGTGCAGAGCTGGTGTCCCCTCTCTCCTGGGTGGGCCCCCTTCTCACCACTTCCTGCCTCCAACCCATGCTTGAACTCCTGCTAGGAAGCTGGGCCCTCTCTCCTTTGGTTGTGCCCTGGGATTGATTTGTCATTTGAATAGCTTTCCTTCAGCTTCTGCCAAAGTTCTCAATTTAGTGAATTCAGTTCTGCTTTGGCTGAAAATCCCGAGTTGTCTTTTTTTCTTTTAATTTTTACATTCTGTTTTTTCCCTCTTTTCCACAAATTCTATAAACTGTCCTGACCCACTGTCTCCCTGACTCAGAGCATAAAAAATTGACTGTACTCCACTTAAGTTATCTCATTTCACCCTCTAGCAGCCCTACGGTGATTATTTTATCTCCATTTTGCATGTGATGATATAGAAACTCAAGAGGCAATGTGAGTTGCCGAGAGCCACCAACCCCCTCGCTCGTGCACAGCACGTGTTTCTACGAGGGACTCAGCCAGGGCCACCTCACACATTAGGCACAGCACTTAGAGCTTTTAGAGAACCACAGAAAAAGGTGTTTCTTTTACAATCAAAAGGGGAAAATGAACTTTTAAGACTAAACCTTGTATTTGTCTTTATATCAATGTCCCCTCTAAAATATGATTGTTAATATGGGGAGTGGGGAGAAAGGACCCAGGAAGACAGAGCACCTGGCCCACAAAGGCCACCTGGTTCAGCCCATCCAGGCCCCAGGGCCTGGGGCCCACTGGTCCCTGCCCAGTGCCCATAGCCCTGACCCTCCTCTGCAGGGCTTCCATGTCAAGTCCTCCCACTCCCCCACTCCCCAGCAGTCCTGCCCACCCCAACAAAGGCAGAGCTCCTGAGCTGCTGCCGTGGCTCCCCCATGCCTGCTCTTTGCCTCTACCTTGGGAGATTGCCAGAATCAAAAGGAAATGCTTGAGGATACCCAGAATACTCCCTTAAAAAAAAAAAAAAACCTTTGGCGGTGCAAAAAAATTTATGTCCTCAATCACGGATCAAACCTGTGCCCCCTGCAGTGAAAACCCAGAGTCTTAACCACTGGACTGTTAGGGAAGTCCTGTCTCTGTATCTCCATCTCTGTATTTCTCTTATCCTCTTGCCTTTTTCAGCCCTGAAATTAGGCTGTTGTTCTTCACGTCAGAGTTTAAAAGGTTTTGTCCTGTTTCACTGAAAGAAGCAATTTGCGTACAATTATACATAAAAAATCAAGAAGGATGTGGGAAGAGTCTCTCTAAGCAGAGGTGACTTTCAGATACCTACGGGATAGCCAGGTGACAAGAGGAAGGCAGTTCATGAAGAGACCGGGCAGAGATACAGGTGGAGGACCTCAGTTTAAGGAAGCCACCCAGTGAGGGGCCCAAGGGGGCAGCCACGAAAAGCCTGCTGGGCTCATACTGATCGCTGTGGATGGTGGATCTCAGCACAGGTGCAGAGACAGAGTGGGGAGTGCAGTTGGCCACACCCAGGGAGGATACACAGGGTACCCTGTTCAACCGGAAGATGTTACCCAGATGTTGTTTTTCAGTTGCTCAGTCGTGTCCGGCTCTTTGTGACCCCATGGACTGCAGCACTTCAGGCTTCCCTGTCCTTCACCATCTCCCCAGATGTAGATTTTATTAATTCCAGCTTAGAAACATGGAAACTGAGGTTCAAACAGGCTATTCCCCCAGGGCCTCGCCAGGCATCACTGGCCTGTCTGGCCGACAGCCTGGTGTCTATCCGTGTGCCTCTGGGATGTGGCAGACGGCTTGCTGGGAGGGGTTGCCCATGACCCTGGCAGTCCAGTGGTCTGCTCCATCTCCATGTGTCCCTGAGTTTACTCTCCTGCCTTGGAAGGAAAGGCCTTTCTTTATCCATCCCACGTGGGGCCAGTTGTTCTGGCTTTGCCCTCCTCAGTGAGCCCCCACCTGGCGGCCGAGCAGCTGCTGATGAAATGCTCCTTGTGGCCTGCGAGGGCTGGGCTGTGACGGTTGTACCAGCTGAGGCCAACCCACACACAGGTCCTACTCTTCCTCAGGGAGGCAGTAGGCAGCTGCCTCTCAGGGTCGCTGTAAGGGCACCCAGAGAGAATAATGACCCCACCAATTCCTGGCCAATTCCTGGAATGCCTCCACCACAGACCCACCCCTGCGTTGGCAGAGTTGTCTTTTGTTGAAATATCATCAGCTGTGGGACCATTCCTGCACTCTGTGTTCTTCTTTGCTAGGCACTCTCAAATCTATTTCCTTTCTTCATTCAGGAGTCACTAATTTTTGTTTATCCATTCTGTATATAGAAGCTTACATATGCTTACCTCAACTTCCCACTCCACCTCCCCTTCATCCCTCTAGCCCTTGCAACCAGCAGTCTGTTCTCCTATTGTATAGGACAGAGAACTATATTAAATATCTTATGGTAAACTAGAATGAAAAAGAATATTTTAAAAGGGATGCATATATATGTATAACTGAATTACTTTGCTATACCAGCTGTAATTAACACAACATTGTAATCAACTATAATCAAAGAGGCACTACTTGCCTTCTTTGGTAGGTGAATAAAGTGAGAAGTTTGGAAACCCTCCTCAGAAATGTTAGGAGGGTTACACAACCAGATGTAGTATGTGGAGCAAGGTGGGGGTGCATGTCTCTGATTCCCTTGGGAATGCACTGTTTTTGCCACAGAAATTCACTCATCAGGTTCTTAAGTGGGGACAGGATGATGTAATGACTTTGGGAGCTGATGCTGGGACCATAGAGTCACCAAAAGGAATGAAGGCCATCCGTCCATGAATCTCCAAAAGCAATGGCTTCCCACCTGGGGTCCCCACCCCAAAAACATACACACATTAAAAAATAATGTCACAGCTACAAATCTCCATTGCAATTATTTTCAGGAGAAATGACGTTTCTACAAAATAAATTGTGAGATGAAGCCTGGAAATATGAAAGAGATAAAAAGCCCATCTGTGTAGTGGAGCTGGGCGGCCTGGCAACTCCACTCCAGGACCCCGTTGTGATTGTTACTCTCAAGCCATGGCTGGACACCGAGGGCTTCAGTAACCCAGTTTTCAGTCTCCTGGCTGGTGTGTCCCAGAATGGCCACATAAGGTCTCATTACTATTTGGTGTCAGTGATGATGTTTTGGGGCTTTTGGAGGGTCCTTCCATATTAGACATTTTCATCACATAAAATACTCTCACTGTGGTTAAATTGAGGAGGCTATGGCAACTCACTCCAGTAAACTTGCCTGGAGAATCCCATGGACAGAGGAGCCTGGCAGGCTGCAGTCTGGGGTCACAAAGAATCGGACATGACTGAAGCGACTTGGCATGCATGAACATATGTGGTTAAATTATTTGCCTACAGTCAGACTGCAGCATACACCCAGCTGTCCATCACTTTACCAGTTAATCCACAAGAAAGGTTCTTATCAAACTTTGAGTCTCCGTGAAGAAAATCTTAAAAGTTAGAAACTATTGGGTTGGCCAAAAATTTTGTTCAGGTTTTTAAACCCAAATGAATTTTTTGGCCAATCTAATAGATAGATGATTCCATTAGGGAAGCAATTTATCCATAAATGTTCACTAACGACCATGTACACCTCTGGTTCATCAACAGAAACTCGAAGACTTCTATGTATCCCTCCTGCCCTAGGGATGCAGGAGGAGATAAAAAAAAGTCTAGATAAGATTCTTGTCCTCAGAGCATCGTTGGACTTGTTGGTGCAGCAGAACACACATCATGACAGGAATAAAAGCATTCAAACCCCTTACTGAGAAATTTCTTAGCAACTGAATTCAGGTTCCAGATTGAATTGCCTGTGTCTTTTTCTGATTCTTCATAGCTATATAGATATCTAGCAATTTAAAGACTAACTTAACTTCTCAAATATAAATTGCTATCTAAAATTGGTTAACGTTGATAGCTAATATTAAATTATGATGTATTTCTCCTTAACTTGGCGTAGGTTTATCTTCTGAATTAAGACTTTTTCCTTGACAAACTTGTCAACATACAGCCTAAAAGTTGAGAATTATTTTTTATTTGGTGGATAAATCTGAGGATGTAAACCGAAGATGCAGCTTCTCAGATAGCTCTGAAAGACTGCTCCAAAGAGGCAAAAGGAAAGCCAGGATATATAGAAGTTTTTGCAACAAAAGACCAAGTAGTTGGAACATCAAGTAATCAAAAGGTTACTGTTCATCAAAGAAAACTAGACATCTTAAGTTAATGAATTCAGCACTTTTCTGTGTCTGGGAAGATGCAGGAATCTACATTCACTGAATTAATTTTCTTGATATGCACCTTAGCTATGTGGGGCCAGTAGCCTGTTCTTTCTCATCCTGGGTCTCAGAGGGGTGGCTGCACAGCAGAGTGCTAGATGGCAGATATCCTGCTTTCATCCTAAGTTCCCTAGGGTCTTACTGAGTGACTATGATGAGATGGCTTGATGGCTGCAACATCCTTTGTTTACTGATGTGGCAGGCAATATTTTAGTTCACAGACCAACGTTCATTGTTGAGAATGTTCTAACTTAGGGAATGACTGAAGTTAAGACAAGTTGAAAGAATGTTAAAATACAGAAAATAGTGCAAGTGTATGGGGTAACTTCTGTGAGCCTGGATGATCTGATGTGTCACACGTGCTGAGCAAATGTTGGTTCGAAGTATTCTTTCCTTGTCACCATCCTTCTCTGTGAGATGGGTCTGTGGATGGTGCCTCCCTCCTGTGGATGTAGGACAGGCTGTGAGCAGCAGGGCTGTGATTTGAACCCAGGGCTCCAACCCCAAGGCCATCTTTTCAGCCCTGCTCAGTGTCACCATTTGTATGTGTGGACAGTGGAGAGTTTCAACAGAGAACAAAATTCTCTTTCACAGGAGTGAAAGAAGGTTGGTTCCAATGGGCTTCTTAACTACGCTTATTTATATCAGGCTTTGGTCGCTACTCCTAGGTCATTTCCTATTTTAAGAATCTGGGAGCTTCTGAAAAGATCTTCTGGACCATGCTATTTTTAAAGAACTAACTCGAGTGAAATGACATTTGTCACTCACTGAAAAGGCACATAATGCTAGAAAAAGTCAGAATACATCTTTGAAGACATTGCATGAAATCCATGGTTTTCCTCCAAACCCTGTGAGACTGTGTTTTCGGGCTGTTTATTTCCTGAGGCTTTGGTCTCTGGCCAGCTGTTGACTGTCCTCTGTTCCTTTGGTAGAAGCCACAGGGTCACACTGCCCAGAGGCACAATTATCTGAGTTCCTGCCCGCATTGCCCTGGGGCTCTAGAAACAGAAGCCTGACTGTCTACGCAGATAAAAGGTTGACCGCTCACTGCCCTGCTTTCTGCCTGGGGTCTCCAAGGTTCTCCTTTGAGCTCCCTTGAGTGGGGCCCTCCTCTAAGAAGAAATGAACAGAGGATGGTCATTCTCCTCGGCCTTGGTTCCTGACGTCTCCTGAGCCAACCAGCTCCACTCAGGAACCCTTGTACCAATGCTTCCCAGACCTCCTCAGATTCCCTGGAGCAAGCCCTTGGTGTAGCTAGGCTGTGACCACTTGAATAAGCAATTTGTTCTGGTCTGGGACCTGACATCTCAGGACTCAAGATTCCCTGGAAGGACCCTCTGTGATGAGGCCTCTCTAATCAGTGCAATTGGCCAGGGGAGCTGCACAGACCCCAGTCAGAGAGGGCAGGCCATAGCCTTCACTGCAGAGATGGCCTTGAACCTGTGCAAGGTTTAAATCAGAGGTGGGACCTGCCACTCTCATACTGTCTCATCAGCCACTGTTTTAACCCCACCAGAACCAGTGTAAGTGAACTTGAGTTGGTGACTCACCCTCTCTGGCCTCCACGGCCCTGGTGCCTGCATCCTGTCACACTCATGGAGTGTTCAGCACACAGGGATGCAGCACACATGGGTGCAGCCAGACTCTGGAATCTGTGCAGACTGGCCACAGCAGTAGGTGTCCTGTGTTCTTATAGCCAATGATCTTTCAACTTGCACCTCTCACTGCCCTGCTTTCTGCCTGGGGCCTCTCTATGGTTCTCCTTGCTCCCTTGAGCAGGGCCCTCCTCAAGAAAAAATGAGCAGAGAGTGGCCATGTGAAAGTATAGGCTGCAAACATGTCAGACCTGGGTTCAAGATGCAGCTTAGCCACTCAAAGCTCCATCCTCATGGGCACCGTAAATGAGATGTAGGAAAGGCCCAGGCCTAGCACTGAGCCACCACAACGCAAATATCAACACGAGGGGGAAGAGAGGCTCGGTGACACAGAGGCTTAAGCCAAGGGTCTGCAGACTAAGGCCCATAGGATGCCTGTTTTTACAAATAAAGTTTTATTGGAATGGGCTTCCTTGGTAGCTCAGCTGGTAAAGAATCTGCCTGCAATGCCCGTTTCGATTCCTGGACTGGAAAGATCCCTGGATAGGCTACCCACTCCAGTATTCTGTCCTGGAGAATTCCATGGACTGTATAGTTCATGGAGTCGCAAAAAGTTGGACACACTGAGTGACTTATACTTTCACTTTATTGGAACACAGCTGTACCCATTCGTTTGTATAAACAAACTTCCTTCAAGGGACAACAACAGAGACCACATGGCGTACAGACTATTTAGTGTGTGGTCCTTCGTCAAAAAAAGTTTCACAAGTGCTGTCTTAAACCAACAGGAGCATCTCCAGTGGCTTGAATTCTAGGCCTGGAGCCCACCTGGCCCCACTGCACTTCTCTCTGGAGGAAGCCATAGCCTCATGGATGGATGAGAAGCCACAGAAGAAGACCTGCAGCTGAGGCTAGGGACCAGGTAGCAGCCAGGGGGGCCCATAGGCCGGACCTGGCTCACCTGGGTGAAGATGGAATGACTCATTCCCGTGACCTGATCCACCCAAGCTGCCAAGGGAAGGGTCCCTCTTGTGGCTTTTACCTTCTTTTGTCCTCTTGTCACCCGTCCACATCACCCCCATAAACACAGGCAGCCGGGGCTCTCCTACCGCCTTGCAGAACATCCTCACCCCAACTGGGCAGGTATAGGAAAAAGGGCCACACATCAGACAGGCTGTGCCTGGACCAACCAGCTCTCCCATCTCGTTCAGAAAACAGAGCTTCTCACAAGGGGCCCAAGCAGGCATTGGGCTAGGAGCATTGTCCTGAACCTGGTTTTGTTTTTCTTTTTTTAATTTTTTATTTCATATTGGCATATGGTTAATTAGCAATGATATGTTAGTTTCAGGTGTACAGCAGAGTGATTCAGTTATACGTGTATCTGTTCTTTTTCAAGTTATTTTCCCATTTAGGCTGTTATATAATATTGAGCAGAGTTCCTGTGCTATATAGTAGGTCCTTGTTGGTTGTCCATTTTAAATGAAACAACATGTACATGTCAATTCCATACTTCTAGTTTATCCCTCCTGCTAACCCTGACCCTCTGATAACCATAAGTTGGTTCTCAAAGTCTGTGAGTCT
The DNA here is from genome assembly GCA_006408695.1 of Aepyceros melampus. Classification (NCBI taxonomy): domain Eukaryota; kingdom Metazoa; phylum Chordata; class Mammalia; order Artiodactyla; family Bovidae; genus Aepyceros; species Aepyceros melampus. The sequence goes on along the minus strand of SJXQ01008387.1, from coordinate 245,106 downwards.
GTGTTTTGTAAATAAGTTCATTTGTATTATTTTTTTAATTCCATATTTAAGCAATATCATATGCTAGTTCTCTTTCTCTTACTTCAGTATGACACTCTCTAGATCCATCCATGTTGCTACAAATGGCATCATTTCATTCTTTTAATGGCTGAGTAATATTCCATTGTATATAAGTACCACATTTTATTTACCCAACTTAGTGACATCTTTCCCCATCTCAGGAGGTTATTATCCCTCTTCTCAGATTGGATATGTTGACTCAGAGGAAAAAGTATATCCACATTTCACCAGTTATAAGATAGTGGACCCTGAGTTCAACAATAGATTCCCTGAGTCTACACTCCTACTCTGCCTCTGCCACCAGCATCAGCAAGCTTTTTAGCCAGTCCATGAATGTGTTTTGAGCACCCACTGTGTGTCAGGCCCTGGGGATTTGACAGCGCACAAACCAACAGTCATCCAAAAAGAGAGCTTACATTTCAGTGGTGCTGGACAGATGGACACGAGACCCGCAGGTAGAGTGCTCAATAAGTCAGACGAGGCTAACTGTGGGGAGGAAGATCAAGCCAGGAAAGGAGAGAGGCCCAAGGGACAAGAGGTGGTGCCATTCTAAAGAGAGTGGTCAGAGAATCTTCACTGGGGAAGGTGATATTTGAGAAAGACCTAAAGGAAGCCAGGAAGCGAAACATGGGATTGAATATCTGAGAGGAGGCACAAGAGGCAGAGCACAGCACAGCACACGCAGAGGTCCTGCAGTAGGACCGGGCTTGGCCCGATCGAGGAAGTGATAGGAGGCAGTGCAGCGGGCAGAGGCGTGGGAAGTGGCGACTAGGAGATGAAGTTAGACAGATAAGGCAGCAGCGGGCCAGCAGGACTGTCTCCCAGCACCCCGTGTAGCAGCTGGAATTCTACCACCTTCCTGAATTTCCCTGCCAGAAGGTTTCTCATCCCGAGTGAGGAGCCCCTCAGCATCTCTGCTAAGGCTCTAGCAAGCTTCTGAGTCAGCCGTGACACGTACTGGGAGCTGAGAAGGAGAGAAGAGGATGGCAGAGAGCTCCTAAGTGATGCCTGAGACGCAGTGGTGACGGAGGCCTTCACCAGGCACCCCATCTGTGTTCATGCGTGTGTGCTCAGTCATGTCTTATTCTCTTGAGACCCCACCAGGCTCCTCTATCCATGGGATTTCCCAGGCAAGAGTACTGGAGTGGGTTCCCATTTGTTCTCAGATGCCCTGAAAGATGCCTTAGTTGCAGGCCCACATATGCACACACACACACACACACGCACAGAGGCTGGCTTTCAGAGCCTCTCTGAAATTACTAGTTGCATCTTCTGGGTGGAGTTTTTCTGCAGGGCAATGCTGAGCGCTACATGAAATAAATATGGGTATGAGGCTCCTGGCACCTCCCTCACAGGCACTCAGGACTCTCAGGGACCATCTACGAGTGTTACGGTGTGGAACAGAGCCCCATGCAGGGCCAGGGAGGGGGACATTGCCTTCTCTCTCACAGCTCTGGGTCCACATAGGCCCTGGGGAAACAGTCCAGCAGAAGGCACAGAGCAGTCCCCAGGGCTGAAGAGTCTGGCCCAGCAGGGGTAAAGAAGAGGATCAGGAAAGGATGTGGAGAAGGGTGCTCTCAGGCCCAAGACTCCTGGGGCCCAAGCTGCCACCTGCCTGGGAAAGGTGGTCCCCACAATACCCTCAGCCTCACCTGGATGCTTCACACACAGAAGATGCAACCATCAATTCCAGAGAGGCTTCTGAAAGCTGACCTCTGCCTGTGTGCACACATGTGATTGAGTCCCTGGTGGAGTAAAAGAGAAGCCTAGAAACATAGGCTCCATCTCCCTATTATCAGAAGGGTGATGAGACCAGTATGGGCTCCTTCAGTTCAGCCTAGAAGCCGGGATTCTACCACCTGAGTCTCTGCACCCCCATGTAAGAGACACAAATTAATGCAACTGGTCACGGAGGCAAGTCCCACTAGCAGCCAGGTTCCTAAGACGGGGACAGAGGTTGAGGTTTCATCTGCTTTTGGTTTATACACTGTTGTGTTTAATCTGTTGAGCTGCCCTGGAAACCATCTGGTTAAGTGATGGGGGTCAATTAAATATGGCTCAGGAGCTCATCCTGGCTGCCTCCTACCCTCAGATATCATCATCCCTGCACGCAAATGGAGGTGCTCTTCAAGTGACTGGCTTCTCATCTCCATGGGACAGGCATGCTGGGCTTCGGGTCACCTGAGCACCCTTTGTACTTGGAACCTCTCGCATATACCAATGCATGGACATGTTTCTCATCTTGCCTGGTCCTCCCTGCAGCCTGGGACAGGCCAGAGGGTGTGGAGGGAGGGTCAGCCTCCCCTGAGATGTCTCTAAGCCAAGGGGCCAGGCAGGCTGTCTGTGTGCCCACCGGGGAAGGGAGTGCCTTAGACACCACTTAAATAAAGGGTCTGGGATCCTTACCACAACTCAGTATCCTGAGTGTTCCTGGAAAAGGGACAAATGACTGTACCAAGGCCATACCAATAGCAAATAGAAGAGCCAACCCCACAGTCCAGCTGTCACTCAATTCCATAATGTCTGCACCCCGCAGGCTCACGTACTGGCGGGCAGTATCCTCCTCCGTGATGCCAAGTGCTTTTTGTGATATGAACCTAGGGAACATTTTTTACTCAGCCATTAACAATATAAAATAATACCATTTGCAGCAACATGGATGGACCAAGAAATTATCACACTAACTGAAGTAAGACAAAAACAATTACCATATGATATTGCTTATATGTGGAATCTAAAAACAAAGCTATAAATGAATTTATTTACAAAACAAAAATAGACCCACAGACAGAAAACAAATGAATGGTTACCAAATCGGAAAGGAAGGGATAAATTAGAAGTTTGGGATTAATATAGTGTTAATATATACACACTGCTTGCGTGTGTGCTAAGTCACTTCAGTCATGTCTGAATCTTTGCGACCCCATTGATTGTTGCCCACAGGCTCCTCTGTCCATGGAATTCTCCAGGCACAAATATTGGAGTGGGTTGACATGCCCTCTTCCAGGGGATCTTCCCAAACCACGGATCAAACTGACGTGTCTTATGTCGCCTGCATTGGCAGGCAAGTTCTTCACTGCTAGTGCCACCTAGGAAGCTCATATATGTGCGTGCGCATGTGTGTGTGTGTGTGTGTGTACACACACATACATTTATGTATGTAACTGAATCACTGTTCTATATACCTGAAACTAACACAACATTGTAAATCAACTAGTCTTCAATAAAAAATTAAAATCTAAGGGGATAAATGCTTCACATTTGAACCTGGTTCACACCCCAACACTTGGAGAAGGAAATGGCAACCCACTCCCATATTCTTGCCTGGAGAACCCCATGGACAGAGGAGCCTAGGAGGTTACAGTCCATGGGGTCACAAGGGTCGGACATACTTAGTGACTAAGCCAGCAAACCACCACCACCGACACACGCGCGCGCACACACACACACACACACACACCCCACACACAGGAAACATGCCCGGCAGCACTATCAGAGAGCCGTCCTCTTTGCTTTCAGCTCAGGTCCCGCTGGCTTCTGAGTGGGGTTGCCCGTGCCCGTGAATCTGCCTTGCACCACCCTCAGACGTATAGCCTGACTGTGTCTGCATGCAGGGGAGTTCTATTTCTCCCGGGTTATTTTCTTCCCTTCCTTTATTCACGCTGATGGAAATGGCTCCTTCACCCAGGCCTGCCTCTGATAAGCTCCAGACAGTTTCAAGAAAGCAGAGCGGAGCCTCTTATCAGACAGCAGCAGTGGATCTGGTGCCAGCACTGGGCGGGCCTGGTGCTGATAAAATGGGCCTGGGCCCAGCTCACCAGCTGCTTTCTCAACCTGCCCTCAAGGCCTGACCCATCAGAAGTGAGTGTTGCCAGACCCAGGAAGCTTCTTTACTTTCTTAGGCACTAGAGCTGACTTCCAGTGACCACAGGCAACAGGACCTGATAGGAAGCCACTGGGGAGAGAGGTTTGCCAATGAGGCTGATGGGACAAAGGACCCCAGGAGGCCTTAGGGCTCTGACAGGACAGTGGGAGCTAGCTCCTCCCAGGGGCATATCGGGATCAAGTGTGTGGTTTGAGCCCTTTCCTGCAAGGCCCTACTGTTCTTAGTCCTGGATAAGACACCCCAAGACTGGGGAAAGGGAGGTGTTAAGGCATTTGGTCTAATGTGATGTGATCACGTTTGAGGTAGGTTTGCCAGATCCAAAAGCTCAGGCTGCCTGGCCCCCTCCTGGGAGCTCTGGTTTGAAGATCAAAGAGCTCATCCCTGCATCCCACTGCCTCACACATACCCCATTTGAAGATAGAAATTCTACCTTCAAACATTAACTTATTTTCTTTTAAGCTTGAGTCACTGTTAAATTTCCTGTCCTTGAGGTAGGACAGACTGGGCTAGTTGACTGTTTTGTGAAAGTGACTTGGCCATATGGAATCGAGAAGAATAGTACTGATGAACCTGTTTGCAGAGAAGGAGTGGAGACACTGACATAGAGAGTGGACTTGACACAGCAGGGAAAAGAAAGTGGGACGAATTGGGAGAGTAGCATTGACATACACTATCATGAGTAAAACAGACAGCTCTTGGGAAGCTGCTGTATAACACAGGGAGCCCAGCCTGGAGCTCTGTGATGACCTAGAGGGGTAGTATGGGAGTGGGGAGGGAGGCTCTAGTGGGAGGGCATATATATATACAATTATGACTGGTTTGCATTGTTATATGACAGAAGTCAACACAACATTGTAAAGCAAATATCCTCCAACTAAAAAAAATTTTTTTTAAAAGAAAAATACCTTTCCTGTAATAAGCAATAAAAATTGATTATAATATATGTAAAAAAAAAAAAAGAAAGAAAAGTGACTTGGCCTTTCTGACCTTATTTGTCCCATTTGTAAAATGGGTTGGTCATCCCTATGTCCAGTGCCCTGCTGGGAGCATCCAGGATTTCATAGGTGGAGGGCATCTTGCCTCCACTGGTCACCAGGATTCCACCACCAGGCTTTGCCCTACTCTGGGAGACAGCGCCAGGGCCTAGCAGCAAGGTCAACAGTAGAGCCTCAGTCTGGGTTTGAATCCTGCCTCCGTCCTTGGATGCTGTCTCTGCGCTCCAGTCTTTTTATATTTCAAGCAGGGATGGAAATGTCAGTCTGGCAAGGTTGTTTGCAGGAGTTCAGTTCATGAGAGCTACTCGTGATTTGTGGCTTTCCCATGAGAATGGTTTTGAGTGAGAAGCGTCTTGAGTGTGAGATGATGTGAGTGAATCCCCAGCACAGAGCAGACCCATAAAAAGCAGTAGCAGGAGCTCAGTTGATCTGCGGGCTGCCCTCTGCTCCAGGTGCTTAGGTACATGGATACGTATGAGGTTGAAGATCCCTCCAAGACAAGCAGAGACAGCAGGCTTCCATGCAGGGCAGGTCCTACAGGGCCACTTGGCATCTGGGCCAGTGACTGGATCTGCAGCCACCGAAGAGGCCCTCAGGGTGGGTGCAGAGGGTACAGCCTGTCTTTAGATAATCTGCAGGAATGCTGTCAAAGTAAACCTCATGGGGACTTCACTGGCGGTCCAGTGGCTAAGAATCCACCTTGTAACACAGGGGACATGGGATCAGTCCCTAGTCGATGAGCTAAAATTCCACATGCCTCAGAGCAACTAAGCCTGTGTGCCACAGCTACTGAGCCCATACACTGGAGCCTGGGGGTCACAGCCTGAGAGTCCATATGCCACAACTAAGACCTGATACAGCCAAATAAATAATACATTTTTAAAAAGGGTTGACGGCACAGCTAGGAGGAGCAGCAGCTCCTGACTCTTAGTCCCTAAAACAGGACCACACAGGTGGTCTGCCCTGAGATGGACACCAAGCTGGAGAACTGAGATCAGAGGAACCAGAGGAACCTGATGTATCGAGAAACCAGCTTTCCCTGACTGAGGCTGACAACTACTCAAGGCCAGAGAAAAGGCAGGCTGAGGGGCAGAGCAATAGGACAGTCAGGGTGGGTGCTCTCATGAGCTATGTCTACGGAAGAAACATCAGGACTCCTCAAATCTCTCCCCTGGAATCAGTCAAAGCCTCGTGTAATCCTGAGAGCCAGAGGACCAGCACATATAAATGTTCTCTGTAGTGATACAGGCAAGAGAGATGGTCTTCACACAAGCATCTAGCAGCTAATAGATGCTTGATACAGTGTGTTTTGCAATCACTGCCAACTCCTGCTTTTGTAACTACATATCTGGATAAATTTCCTGCTGTGTTTCACTGCACTGCTGGGAGGAGCTTTCACTCAGTAAGCTTTTGATGATCCACATGTGTAGGTCACCTGGCAAAATATCAGGCACCAAAAGGAAGATGCCAGAGCCCTCACTGTGCCCCAGAGCTCTTTGCTGTGTTTGATGAGTCTGTCCATAGAAACAGAAGGTCACTTCCTTCTAGAAGATCAGAACAGATGCCCTCTACAGGGGCATTGGGCCAGTGTGGATTGACGTATGGACATTCACCAGATAAGCTGGGTGGAGTGGACATTCCAGGCAGAGGGCACAGCAAGAGCCAGAACCTGGGGGTGCAAAATATAATTGGAGTTCATGTGACCTACAAGGGGCTGACATGGGACAGGAACAATATGAATGTGTGAGATGACAATGTGGGAATTTGGACTGGCTTGTGGCTGTCACTCTGAGTTTAGGCCTGGGAGCTCCCAGTGGTCTCTGGGTGGATCCCTATTAGAGAACTCACAGTGCATCTGTTAAGTTGACAGAAGAACTGAGTAATCCTTGGAGCTGGCATGCATTATTTGGGACATACTAAAAATAATACTAAATATATCTAGAAGTCAAATTTAATTAGCATCCTGCATTTTATCAGAACATGAGTGTTTTTCAAAGGCTCTCATGAGATGCTACTGTCCAGTCAGAGTTGGGGACCATGAGCCAGAGGCTCCTGCTGCTCTGAGCAAGCTCACTGTCTCAAGCCCCAGGCCAGGTCCCTAACTGCAGAGACTCTTTGAGTATATGAAGCATTCCCACTCTTAAAAACATTTTTAGGAAAGCTTTTGAGATTTCCTTCTTATTCATCCTTTCCATCTAGTTCATGGATGCCTCCCACAGCAGGTAAAAAACCTATTTTTGTATAAATTTGAAAATCTGAAGCCAATTAATTTTTAATATTTTAAGTGATGCAATTGTGGAAGTGATTCAGTGACTGAATATACTTAAATACAAGACAATAAATCCTTATTCATAATTTTTATAACACTCCCAACACACATGTCTTCTTAACCAACTTCTAACCACACTCCTTCCAGAACCTCAAACTCTCTAACTTTCAAGACCCCAGCATTGTCAAGTGTGCCTTCTTGGAACCCCCACCTCACACCTATACCTCCTCCTCCATGTCCATTACTCTCAGTCCTGTTGGTCTCTTGTTGTGTCATGCTGATCCTTTCTTGGTAGCTCCAAAGGGCTCTTCTAACCTTAGAAGCGGAGAGGCGATGGCACCCCACTCCAGGACTCTTGCCTGGAAAATCCCATGGACGGAGGAGCCTGGTAGGCTGCAGTCCAAGAGAGAAGACTTTCCTCTCCATTCCTATACTACAAACTCTCTAGAGATTTTCTTTTTCTATAATCTCTCATCTGCTCATTGCCTACAAGAGAAGACACAGTTTATCTAACCTCACCTTTAAGACTCTTCATTACTCATTACTCACCAAGCAGATGAGTGATAAAATTTATTAATGACATCAAATGGGATAGTGATGGTGGAAGATGTAATAAGATAAGGAAAAGGAAGAGAGGAAAATAAACTAAAAACATGTACTGAATTTAGTCATTGATATTTTTCCCTTCCTTTTCCTATTCCAAATAGGAGGTATAAAATTAAACATTGCATTTGTTTTAATGTAAAGTCATTCATACTAAAAAGGATAAAAGTATTTCAAATCTACATTGTCTTAGACCATCTGGCTTACCTGGCAGTCCCTCCCTAATCCTGATTACTCGAATAGATCCAACCCTGTAGATGGCTAATGTCTTATTTGCTGACTCTATTTTTGCTCTTTCTACTTGGTTTGCTTAAGAAATCGGTACACCTGTCCAAAGAATAGTAAATTGTGTTTATACTTTCCCTTAACCCCCTAATATGTGTTAGATTTCAAACCCAATTTTGAGGTGCTGAGATCCCTGATGAGGCAATATGGACAATCCTTTCTGTTTATATTAGCTGCATTAAAATAACAGGAGAGTGAAATTCACCCTTCTTGTTGGTCATTAGACCTTAACCAGTTGTGGGACTTTAAATAAACCACCTACAAAATTCTGAAGTGAAACAAAGTTTAAGTTTGTTGGCTTTATTTGATTAGGTTTCCAGGGCATTTATCACTTTCTGTGAAAGAAACATTTAATTTAGATGGCAGTTGATTTGTGTCATGGGATTTCAATTGACAGGAGGAAGAGTTATGTGTGTGTTTATGACTTCTTTGCTTTTAAAAGATTAATGTTAGTGAAACATAATCACAAGACCTTTAGAGGAGAGAGATGCTGGAAAGACAGAGCAGGAGTGTGTCAGGGTGATGGATTGAGACATATTGTAAAGTATCTTCATCAGGGAGGAAAACAGAGGGAGGGTGGGACACAGGGGTGGTGGGGTGGGAGCAGTGAAGAAAAGTGGCTTTTCCTCCCCACACACAAAGACCATGCAGAGGCTTGAACTAGAGCCAGGCAACTTCTTAGCTCCATCGCCTGATGCAAACTGAAGAGATGAGCTGATGACTTCCTGAAGCCCCTTTCCTGCCCTGATAGCCAGAGGACAAAGAGTGTTCACAGCACAGGGAAGTACTCAGGAAGCCCAAGTATTGCAGGAGACAAACACTGCCTGTCCCCCAAGTCACAAGAACTGGTCCCCTGTTCTGCTCCCCCAGGCACCCTGCATCCAGAAGCAAAGTGTGTGTGTGTTAAAGAGAGAGACAGAAGAAGGAGCTATTCTCAAAAAGGTGGGAATGATAGGAAGAGCTGTCATATGTTGGGTACAAACCTCCTGGGAGCCATACAGGTGCATCCTTCTCTACAGATCAGTGAGTTGAGGGTTGGAGAGGGTCATAGTGGAGGAGCCAGGATTCATGACCGTCTCTCTGGCATTGCAATCCACTCTCCTTTCACATACAAGGTGCTGCCTTGAAATACTTTCAGACAATTTTTGTAAAGAGCAGTTTGCTGATGTGTATTCTCCTTTCTCTTTACCACCACCTCGAGCAACACATTCCCAGTATTTAGATCAGAATGCACCCTCTCTTTCCTAGGACGCTTTTCAAACACTATTCCAGCAGGAAAAAAAAATCTACAGTCGTATCACTCACAGTATCAGCTAACATGTATTGTGCCCAGACTCATCTGTGAGTGTGTGCAGACACCATCATATGCATCATCTCATGTCATCCCCACAAATACCCTCAGAGGCAGGCTCCCTCGTGACCCCATTGCACACATAGCAATAGTGAGCCCAGCATGGCTCCACCTAGGGTAAGGAGAAGGCAGATCCCTTGATGCAGCCCCCTCCCTGGCTTGAGAGGAAGAGAAGAATTCCAAGGAATGGAGGGGGAACATGCTTTCCTTCCTTCAAGGATCATTCCCTCCGTCTTCACCTTTTGAGTTCATGAATTGAAAGTCCTGTATCTCTGGTTCACTCTGGACTCCCCTTAGTACATCCTGGAGGAAGTACTAGTGTCTGTCTGTAGAGTGCAAGCACCCCACTCCTTCATCTGACAGGCTCTCCCTGAGGCTTTGACCAGATCCCAGGGCAGCACACCCTACCACCTCTTGCCACCATCCTTTTCACTTTCCGGGCCTGACATGGGTCTCTGTGGATCCTGCCTGTCAAAGCTCTCAAAGGGAAGAGAAAAGCATTTTCTGTCTACTGTTCTCTAACTTATGGAACCCAACAACAAAGCGTGGCTAACTACATCATCATCATTTACACATGCAGTCTGATCGAGGACATTTAGTCATGTAATTAGGTACCTAATTGTGCTGAAAATGCAATTATATGATTTCTTAAGTGAATTAAGTCCTTGGATAAGTGGTAAGGATTAGCACACGTGATCTAGCTGGAGAGCAAGGACCATGGAAGGCATGTCAGCATGACTATGACCCGCACAGAGGCCAAGTGGCCAGTACTTGAACCACATGGGTGACCACGTGACCATATGCACGTATGTACACATGCACAGGCACACATGCATGCACTGTACACACACACAAGATGTCAGCTTCGCCTCCACAATGATCTACTACAAACCAAGAACTTAATAAATGAGAGCCATTAATATCGCTGGGAGCTTTGTGTACCTCTGTGAAGTGACGACCGTTTAATGGCTCACTTGGAGACTCTCAGAGAGATTGTTTATTTAACATGTGAGAGGCAGGTGTGTAGAAAAAATAATGATAAAAGAGTCAGTTGGGGCATGTCAGAGGATATTTTATGCAACATCACTTATTCATCCAACAACCCAACATTGTGTCAGATAGTGAGGGGTAAAATACAATCCTCCCTCTTTATAGTCAAAAATGAGTGTAGAGATGGATGACCACAAAGCATTTTAGTGATGATTTGAACAAGTTGTTCAGCAAACTACAGCCTTCAGACTAAACCCAGCCTGTGACCTGTTTAGCTAACAAGGGTTTACACATTTTTAAAGGATTGTTTGAAAAAACAGGAAAACCGATAAAGAAGAATATGCAACAGAGACCATGTATGGACTGCAAAGCCTAAAATATTTATGAGAAAGGTTTCAGCTCCTGCAGGAATAGAGGAAGCAGCAGGTGAGCCCTAGGCAGAAATCAGGGAAGGCTTCTCAGAGGAGGTGACATGACCTGAACTTCATAGCTAAGCAGGAGTGTCTACAGCGTGGTACAGCATCTCCATCTCCCCAGGAACTTCCTTCCAGCCAACCAGTCCACCACACACAAGAAACCATAAAGGATAAATTTAGAGGATTTTTTCCTGAAAGGAGGTCTGGGAGAGTCCAGAGGTTCTGAAATGTCAGGCAGTGGGGTGTGGACCTGTCCCACTGTACAACAAAAGGACCGGATGTGGCTGGCTGATCCCCAACACTGAGACAATGGGGAGGGACAGACCACCCAGCTTCTCATGCCCCTGTGGTCTCAATGCCAAAGATGTTAGCCATTGAATCACCAGTAGGTCCAACCTGGGGACTGAACAATGTGGCAGAGAAAAGCAGCTGCAGGGAAAGGAGAAGGCACACAAACGCCTGGACACCCAGGCCTTCCAGTTACCCCTGTCCCCAGATCCCTTCATCTCCCTGACATCTCAGCATACAGGGACCACAGGCTGCACCACCCAGCCTCCTACCCCAACCTGGCTGAACACGCCTCCCCTCCCTTGCAGCAGATACCTGGGTTTACAACTGGGCACAGTGTGGAAACAGGAGACGCTGTTGTTCCTTCCTTCCTGAACACACACATCATACTCTCTTCTTCCAAGCAGTCATCCGCTGCCTGTCTCAGCATCTCAGCTGTCTCACCAGCATCATTCTGAGAGCTGTCCACATACACACACACACCACACACACCCCATTAACCTCAATTCCCCCCTTTGGCATCAGCTCCTGCAGTCATAACCAGAATAAAGCATTCATGGGGCACTGCCAAAGTCTTTATTTCAAGTGGCCAAATTTCCGACAGCTCAGGCCTCTGCTGATTCAATATCTTCACTCCAGCAATTCCTCAGACAAGTAGGCATCTTGAATACAGTACCTGACCACTTCCCCTGTCCATCACCTTCCATCTACTCACTTCCCCACTGAGCATCTTAGACCACACAGCCCATCATCAGACCTCCTAGAAAATACGTTCTGAACCCATCACCTCTCACCTCTCCCACTGAAGTTGAAGCCAGCATCCTCTGTTCTCTGAGCTGTACCATGGCCCCAACCTAGTCCTCTTCCTCTAAACAGTGGCCAGAGTGATCCTGACTGCATGACAGTCAGTTCATATCACTTTGCTGCTGCTGCTAAGTCGCTTCAGTCGTGTCCGACTCTGTGCAACCCACCAGGCTCCCCCGTCCCTGGGATTCTCCAGGCAAGAATACTGGAGTGGGTTGCCATTTCCTTCTCCAATGCATGAAAGTGAATAGTGAAAGTGAAATCGATCAGTCGTGTCTGACTCCTAGCGACCCTATTGACTGCAGCCCGCCAGGCTCCTCCGTCCATGGGATTTGCCAGGCAAGAGTACTTTATGGCCCCTGTATATCTCAGAGTAAGAACTGAAGCTTGCCCAGGGCTCTCTAGGCCCTCCATTGTCCTCTGCTGTTAATTCTCTGACTGCATCTTCTACAGCTCATCCGAGGCTCTCTTCACTCCAGCCACCCCTCATTGGCCTTCTGGCTTGTTCTTAAATACACTGGAGCTTCTCCCACCCCAGGGCCTTTGCAGCTGCTGTTTCTAACTCTTCTCCAGATATCCACTGGATATCTTTTCCCATACCCTCTTCAGGTGGTAGTCAAATGCCACCTCTCCCTGGCCACACTTACTCAAATTTGTAACTCCTACTCATGGTCCTTGTCCTTTTTTTTTTTTTTTTTTTTTTGTCTTCACACTGTCTAGTATACTCCATAGCTTCTGTTTTTCTCCTTTGTATTGTAAACTCCAGAAAGAGAAAAATTTCAGCTGTTTTCTTTTTTTTTTTTTAACTGCTATGNTCCTTGTCCTTTTTTTTTTTTTTTTTTTCGTCTTCACACTGTCTAGTATACTCCATAGCTTCTGTTTTTCTCCTTTGTATTGTAAACTCCAGAAAGAGAAAAATTTCAGCTGTTTTCTTTTTTTTTTTTTAACTGCTATGTCCCCAGATGAATTTTGTTGAATGAGCATATGAACTCTCTTAACCTTTTTTTCTTTTCTCCTACTGGCCCATCTTTAGATCAGTAAATATAGCTTTTCCCCATCCTGTGCAGCTGAACTCAAGCCTGGCTAAGAGCACCCCCTATTCACACACATACATCCTCAATTGACTGGTCCCGCCCACTCAGTGCTGTGATCTCCAATCCAAATCCTCTGTTCAACAAGCCCCCGCCTCTCTCTGTCCATTTCCTCCCTCCGCTTGTTTTCCCTCCAAGCACCAATTATGAGGGAGGCTTATCTCACTGAAGAAGAAACCTCTGAAACATCAAAAGAAGGTATAGACATCCTTTTGAGGAGTTTTGCTATAAGGGGGAGCAGAGAAAGGGCCCAGGCGTGGAAGGGAGACAAGATGTGAAGAAGGGAGGTTTATCTTTTCTTCAGTTTGCAGAACAGTGTGCTGTCAGGGGTGACCTGCTGCCCGGGGGCCAATTTGATGATGCAGGCGAGAAAGGGGAGGTCTCAGTGGTGACGTTTATAGTGTGTGGGGATGTGGAGTCTCGTACACACACAGGCCTGGGGTGCACAGGGCAGCCGTAGCCTGAGCAGGAGGAAAGTTGTGACAGGGCCGCCCAGCCACTGCAGGGGAGCCTGGCCCAGTCTCCCAGGTGTGGCTCGCCCCCAACCCCGGGGCTTCTCCTGGCTCACTGCCTGCTTCGTCCTGGGCCCCAGTGCTGCTGCATAAGTCCAATGCCCAGGGCTCAGCTCTGGCTCCTCTCCTTCATCTCCACTTGCTGGGATGTGGCCCCAGCCCACGTCTGTGAGTGCCGTCATGATGCTGGAGCAACCCCCTACCTCCAGCTACCCCTTCAGCCCTCACCTTTCCCCGAGCTCCAGACCCCTCTCTCCGATGGCCTGCCCTGCACCTGTGCTTCATATCTAATACATCCCCGAGCTTAACACATCCTCAACCAGCACTGATTTCTGCCCCCTCCCTGCCCCACACCACACGCCCCTTGTAGTAAACTCCATCCTCCCTGCTCAGGCCAAAACTCTCTCTCTCTTTTTTTTTTCTTTCTTTGCACACTCCACATCTAATCCATCAGATACCCCCATAACCTACCCCCAACCTATAATGACCCAAAAGCCACCATCTCAAGAAAGTGTATTTCCTTTCTTTCCTTTTACTGCTCTTTTCTAGAATGTTTAACATAGTTTATATTTAGAGTCCTATTCCTTTCCATTAAATCATACTATGAGCGTTTCCCCCTGTCACTAAGAATTCCCATGTGTCCCTCAGTAAGTGCAGCAGAACTGTCTGTCCTGTGGATGTATCATAATTTACAGAGCCAGTTTCTTGACGCAAAACATTTGATAGACCTCTCTTATTTTCCATCTTAAACCCAATGGCAATACACTTTGCCAAGCATGAATTTTTGTTGCTGTTTCAGGTGATTTCTCCAGGATCAATGACTAGAAATTGAGTTTGATCCTTGGGGTGATATATTTGCCAAAGAATGTGTGAGAGAAGGAAAGGTACCCATTTTTGAGAATCCCACATTTTTTGAGCAATCTAGACAGCATATATTTTAGACAATAGCATGTAAATACATGAAATATCATGAACATTTTTGTAGTGCTTTATGTTTTATAAAGTGCATTCTTAATTTTATCTTCACAACAAGTTTAAAATAGTGCATTCTTCTATATACTAGTATCTAGAACAAAAGTAGTTCAGGCCCTGGTTTTCTGAGTTGGCAACCCACTTACTTCTTCCATTGCATGAAGTTGTTCTGTTCTTGAAGAGAAGCAGATACAGTTTTAAGTGGTTAAGAACTTAAGCTTTAGCAGGAGATCAAGCACTGCCATGTAAATGTGGTCTTATTAGTCTCTCTCAGCCACAGTTAAAAGAGGCTGATGGAGCAAGGGTGGGGATGGTGTGTTTGGAGTTACAGCGGAGGTTGTAAAGGGAAGACCATCTGGTTAAGAGCCGTCGTCATGGAGGCAGCAAAGAAAACAACCATCCCTCTCTGTCCTCCAAAACTGCAGTTTCCTGCTACCATCTCCCAGCTTAAATGGAAACCAGCTGCCTGGAAGCTCAGGAGATGCAGAGTAGGGTCAGCCTCCCCAGGGTAAAGAGGAAGACAAGGAAAGGATTGACAGCCAGTGAAGTGAGTCACAGGGCAAGTTCCCAAACAAAGGAACTTCAGTCTCTGGGGGTTTGGAGCCCAGCATGGTGGCACATGGAGGCATTCTACTTCACCAACCTGGAAGCTCTCTGAAATCTCTCCTTATAAGATTTTTATGAAGACTTCATTGCACAGGCATGATTCATTAAATCCTGAGGCACTGTGAGAACCCCACTTTGACTGAATCTGTGTCAACACTGGACAAGGATAAGTGGTACTCAAAAAGCTCGTCTAACTCATAAGAGGTCTATGGATGGTAACTACAGAGTGGCACCATTGCAACTGACACCAAGGAAACGGGTTGGAGAGGCTGCGGCACTCCCCAAGGTGGCCTGGTGGCGGGCGGGGGCTCAAGTCGCCCTGCGGGCCCACCCTTCGTGTTGCCCCCTGTCCACTCCATGCCAGGGCGTCATGCTCAGCTCACAGGTGCCCAGGGGGCTCCCATCCAGCAGATGGGGCTTTCTTGCACCCTCATCATCCCCATGGTTAGATGTAGCTAGGGCTGGAAAAAGCAGGTCCAGGGCCTTTTGGGCTCCAGCCGGCCCTGGAGGAGTGGGGAGTTGGGAAGCCAGGCCATGCTAATTGAGACACACAGTCGCTTTCTGGCTCCTCAGAGCATCTCCAAGAACCCACTTCCTTTGACATTTTGGTGCCCGTGACAACTTCCTCTGGAGAAGCCCTTGCCTGCTACATCATCAAGGGCCGGGTGTACTTAGCTGAATCAGCCTTGGCTCTAATTCCTTCCCTGGGTGTCACCATGCTCAATGAAGGCACACATGGGCATCCAGGGCCAGCTGAGGACCCTTCCAGAATTTCCAGAGAGCAATGCTGCAGCCTCCTAACTGGTCATTGGTCAGAGGGCATGTGTAGTGACCAGACCTCGGTGCAATGTCTCCTGTCCCCTTGCCCAGACAGGCAGGGGAGCCAGCAGAGGTGACAAATGCTCAGACTGTGTCACTGTGCCAGATCTCCAGCTCCATCAGCTGGTCCTGAAAGAAAGGGCGTTGAGGCTGTAGCCCAGGCAGCTGTAGTTGTAGCCGCTTGTTGCATTGCTGAGAGGGTACCAGCCCCCACCCCCAGTCCCCCTTTCAAAGGACTGTGTGTAACTGTGATGGAACAGAGCCTTCTGCGCTCTCAGTAGCACTTTCGGTCATGAGTTCAATGGTTTGCAGAGGGAGGCCCCTGGACCAAAGCAGCATCACCTGCACAGGTGAGAAATGCAGGCTTTCAAGTCCAACTCAGCCCTGCTGACTCGGAATCTGGGTGATGGGGGCAGTGACCCAGGGAGCTGGGGTGTGACAAATCCCGTGCCCCAGGCACTTCCCATGCACACTCAACTGTGAGAACCAGGGCCTCAGCTGTCAGTCTTTTAGGCTGGGGATTTACTATGTCTGTGTTAAGTAAAGGGGGCTATGAGACATGGGGTAGCTTGCCTGCAAAATTCTTTCCTACACCACAGGTGTCATCATCCCTCGAGATGAGAAGGATGGAGTACCATACCATCTGAGGAGACTAGTAAGATTCCTAAGGGTATTTACTGCCTCCTCTCCTTAGGGCCTTGTTTCTTGTACTCAGTGGATGGTGAGTACATTTATCTGTTCCTCTTTATCCACAGTTCGGCAAATTCCTCCCAATTGCTGCTGGGCTCTGGAGCCTGATCCTGACCTTGGTTGAGCAGGGGCCCTGTCTCACTGTCAGGCAGAATCCACCTTCTTTTCTTTCAACATGAAGATCACTGGGTTTGATGAAGGGACTTGTGCAAATCAGAAGTTAAATAATATATAATATGTATACATACATATTACATGTATTGTATGTATGGTAGAGCTTTAGTTTCTAAGTTGTGTCCGACTCTTGTGACCCCATGGACTGTAGTCCACTAGGCTCCTCTGTCCATGGGATTTCTCAGGCAAGAATACTGGAGTGGGTTGCCATGCCCTTCTCCAGGGGATCTTTCCCACCCAAGGATGGAACCTGCATCTCTTGTGTCTCCTCCATTGGCAGGCATATTCTTTACCACTAGCACCACCTGGGGAGCCTATAAATATTATAGTTGAGAACAACAACACAAAAAATTCCATGGTGATCTGTTGGTTAAAAATCCAGCTTCTACTGTGGTGGGGCTAGGGGTGGGGTGGGGGATCCATTCTTGGCTGGGGAACTAAGATTCCATCATGCGGATGAGATGCAGCCAATATATTGTGGTGTTGGAGAAGACTTTTGAGAGTCCCTTGGACTGCAAGGCTATCAAACAAGTCAATCCTAAAGGAAATCAATCCTAAATATTCATTGGAACGACATGCTGATGCTGAAACTCCAATACTTTGGCCACTTGCTGTGACAAGCCGACTCATTAGAAAAGACCCTGATACTGGGAAAGATTAAAGGCAGGAGGAGAAGGGGATGACAGAGAACAAGATGGTTGGATGGCATCACTGCCTCAATGGGCGTGAGTTTGAGCAAGCTCCAGAAGATGATGAAGGACTGGGAAGCCTGGTGTGTGGCAGTCCATGGGGTCGCAAAGGGTCAGACACAACTGAATGAATGAACAACAACAATATGCATATATTAATAATATGATGGTTGATTCTCCTCTCTCCTTTTCCAGTGTGCTAAAGCCACACCAGCTGTTTGGAGTGTAGGTGGTCTTAATGTTGTCTTATCAGATTCTGGTGGTGCTTGCTAGACCAGACACTTCTTTGGCCCTACCCCGGCCCAAGCAGCAGATGGAGACCAAGTTCCAGGCTTCTCCCCAGGACCACACACAGCAGCCAGACTAGGATCTTTTCCTCCCCTTCTTCCAGTCTCTTTTGAATTCCATTTTCTTAGAAATCCTCAGATCTTCAGGAGGAAGAAGGGTAGGGTGTGGAGAGGAAACAGTGGTTCCCTTTCCTCACTGTGCTTTGAGGTTATTTGCTGCCCCCTTAATAAGCCCCAAACCCCACACAACCTAAAGCAGAGAAGGCCCCTCTCTCAGAGGAGCATCCACATATGGACAGTGATGACTTCTGTATTGGAATAAGACTCATTTAAAAAAAAAAAAAAAAAAAACCTCAGGAATAATAGCAGGGAAATATAGCTGGAGGAAACAGATACTCTGGGCTGTGAATTACAGCATCCTAAACTTTCAGTTCCCCTCCATTGAGCACATCCCTGAATCAGCAATGCCTGGATATGAAAACTCCCTGAGTAAGGATCCAGAGGCATGAAGACCCTCTTTCTAGCCCCCTTATCTGCCCCCAGTCTGCATATAAACTGAAGAAGTCCAGTTTATCAATGCCAAGAATGGCTCTATTCTCCAGAGCAGGGAGCCCACCACTCTTCATCCCATCCCAAGTCCCAGTGCTTCACCCATGTGTAGTAACATGGCTGGTGTGTTGCAGCCTGCAAGTCTTTGGTACCCACCAGACACCTGTCCCTGTTTTTATACAGTATAAGCAGGCACCCGGGCAACAGGGAAAGCTGGATCACAGCCAGGAGGAGGCAAATATGGCTGAATCTTTGGATGGGGTTTCAGAGCAGTGTGATGACATTGCACGGCGATTTGGCCGCCCTAGGATTGGGGAGATTATTTATAAGGTTACACACAAGGGACTGTAGATGGTGACTGCAGCCATGAAATTAAAAGACACTTGCTCCTTGGAAGAAAAGCTATGACTAACCTAGGCAGCATATTAAAAAGCAGAGACATTACTTTACCAACAAAGGTCCATCTAGTCAAAGCTATGGTTTTTCCAGCAGTCATGTATAAATGTGAGAGTTGGACTATAAAGAAAACTGAGCATTGAAGAATTGATGCTTTTGAACTGTGGTGTTGCAGAAGACTCTTGAGAGTCCCTTGGACTGCAAGGAGATACAACCAGTCCATCCTTAAGGAAATCAGTCCTGAATAGTCATTGGCCACTTAATGCGAAGAACCGACTCATTAAGAAAGACCCTAATGCTGGGAAAGATTGAAGGCGGGAGGAGATGGGGACAATAGAGGATGAGATGGTTGGATGGCATCTCTGACACGATGAACATGAGTCTGAGTAGGCTCCAGGAGATGGTAACGGACAGGGAAGTCTGGCATTCTGCAGTCCATGGGGTCACAAAGAGTTGGACACGACTGGCGACTGAACTGAACTGAACACAAGGGACCATAAAGGCAATCATCTAGACCTTGAGGTTAGCAGACACAGTCTCACCAAGGCGCATGAGATTCACATGGGCCTCACCTGGCCAGGTACTTTGTCCTGAGTATTTGATCTGGGAGCCTGGGTAAGTGGACTCAGGCTCTCTGCACAGATAGGAAGGGTGACCTGCTGGCAGTTGCAGGCAGGTAACTCCCCTCCTCCAGCATAAAACCAGTAGCTCCCGGGAGCCCAGACCCTGACCCACGATGACCAGGTATCCCAACAGGCAGACCCACCTGGAGGTCCTCCTGTGTCACCTCCCACCACGACCTTTCCATTCACATCCTTCTCTTACCACCGCTGCTGGCATTGCCCACTCAGCATCTCAGAAGGCCAGTCTTGGGGACCACCTCCTCTAGGAAGCCTTCTTGAGAATCCAGAGAATTACCCTTTCTGAAGTTTCCCATAGACATCCTTGTCTCTACTGTAGGGTCTGTTCCTTGAAGGCAGGGACCTTGCCTTAACTCTCTGCCACGTTGCTGGGATGTAGTAGGTGCTAAAGAAAATTTGCCAAAGGCAAGAACGAATAAACAAAATCCTGAGTTTCCTCACTGTCCTAGAACCTGGGCATCCTGGGGCTGAGTTTGATGGTTGAGTTCCCTCTAGAGCAGCCCCAGGCACATCTTTTATTTATTATTAATTTTTATTGGAGTATAGTTGATTTACAGTGTGGTATTAGTTTCAGGTATACAGCAAAGTGAATCACTTATGCATATACAAATATTCACTCTTTTTCAGATTCTTTTCCCTTAAAGTCATTACAGAATGTTGAGTCAAGTTGCCTGTGCTATGCAGTAGATTCTTACCAGTTATCAGTTTTATATATAATAATGAGTGTGTGTCAGTCCTAATCTCCCAATGTTTCCTTCTCCCCATTTCCCCTCCCCTATCTTCCCCCTTGGCAAACATAAGTTTTTTCTCTGCATCTGTGACTGTTTCCAGGGCATGTCTTTATTGCCATACTGACACTCAAAGACACAGAGTCTAACTTTTCACATAAATGTATCTGGTCTCAACCATGTCATAAGTGCCTTGGGGACAGACCTCATCCTTTCCACATACCGTGAAGCCTGGGGCTGGGCAAATGCTGGTTTGCAAGAAACAGAAATTGTATAACAAGCTATCCATTTCTTTCCTTGGAGTGCTCTAGCTTGAGTGCTACACCCTTTCAAAGCAAGATTAACAACAGACCAAAGAAAAATAAATGTCTTTGACCTTTTTCTTACCCCAAAGGAAAGTCAGTTAGTAAACATCAGTTGTCAGCTAATTTCTACTTCACTTGCATCAGGTCTTTGAGGCTAGAATGTAGAAAAGGAAGGAGAAACTCCAGTGCAAGCAAAAGAGAATTATCTATAGCCACAAAGGTTCCTGTCCTTCCCCTGGACCCAAGTCAGACTCATGCAAAGCCATCGTCCTCTTCCCCCGAATTCGCTGGGTAAAGTGACTTTTCTGACCTAATATCATCAAGCAACAGACGTGGCTGCCACTGTGCTGCTGACATCCACACTGTTGTCATGGCTTGAATGCACACACACCGAGTTTCCCTTCAGGACTCTAAGACTAAAATAATCTTCCTTTTCTCAGAGTCCTCTGCCCTGTGTGCAAGTTCTTTTCTTGGCTGGACCAGGTGGGCAATGGGAAACAGGAACGGGGTGCTTCTTCCAGGACCTCTGAAGCAGGAGGAAAAATCATTAGAAGTGGGTGGGGAGGTATGAAGACAAAGCCTTCAGGAAAAAGAACTTCCCAACACAGTTTTATCGGAAAATATAAGAGAAGTGAGGCCCTTGGTGGTGACAGAAGGGTCAGCTTGTGTCCCTGGGGCCAGTGCCTAAGCACTGCGATCTGAGAAACACCACTGGACCCCTGAGAATCCAGCTGTGCTTAAGGCTGCGCCTTGTTAGTTGTGTCCAAGCTGCCAGGCAGAACAGAGAATGTTGCCTACGTGGAGGAGCAGCACCTCTGCACCCTACTGCCTCCCAGGCTGCTGCCTTCGACCAGAGGACAGGTGACTGACCACCTTGCAGACCTGGGAAATCAGCAGGGAGTTGGCTGCAGCAAAATTACATATGGTGCAGGAGCAAGGCCATTTCCAACTTCAGCAGCTGGCGCTGAGGAGAGAACACACTTTAGAGCTATGGCATCCCAGGTTACAACACAGGCGCTGCTCCTTCCATCTGTAAGACTTTGACCTCTTACTTGAGCTCTCTGGGCATGCGTTTTATTATCTGTAATTCACAAAAAAGGGACAAAGTCTTCCCTTTTGCTGGCTTGCTGTTCAGAGCTAAGAGGCAACTTTACCCAGTGCCTTCTGCCTAGTAAGACCTCCTCCCCCTACTCCCCACCCCCACCCCAAGGCTGAGTCCCCAGGACCTGTGTCAGCACTTCTCTAGTCCTAGAACATTGCGCCCACCTCTGAAAATTCCCAAGATTCACTAGAACATCAGCCTCCCCTGATCCCTACCCCCAGACCCCCACTTCCATGGGAAGTGGTGACATCCTCACATGAGAGCTGGGGCAGGAACAGCCCTTCCCTTCCTCTCTGGATCCACAGCTACAGGAGACACCTGATGTCCCCACCCTTGACCTGGCCCCCTCTGGCAAGTTCTGCAGCTGAGTGACCACACAGGGGCTTCAGAAGCCCAGAGATATCAGACTGCTTGGCCATTCCACAGCCATCACCCACAAGAGCTTTCACAAGTACGATGCAACTGAAGTAGAAATCAGCCATGCTTTGTTCTCTTTCTGTTGGCTTCTCTCTTGATCAGGCTACCCTTGAACTCAACACTATAGGACAAAAGATTTAGTTTATTCTTTTTTGTCATTGTTGTTTAGTCGTTAAGTTGTGTCTAACTCTTTGTGACCCCATGTGCTACAACACTCCAGGCTTCCCTGTCCTTCACTATCTCTTGAAGTTTGCTCAAATTCATGTTAACTGGGTCAGTAATGCCATCCAATCATCTCATCCTCAGTCACCCCCTTCTCCTCCTCCCCTCAGGCATTCCAGATTCTGGGTCTTTTCCAGTGAGCCAGCTCTTTGATTTAGGTGGCCAAAGTATTGGAGCTTCAGCTTCAGCATAAGTCCATCCAATGAACATTCAGGGTTGATGTCCTTTAGAATTGATTGATTTGATCTCCTTCATGACTGGTTGGCTTGATCTCCTTGCACTTCAAGGGACTCTCAAGAATCTTCTCCAATACCACAATTCAAAAGCATCGATTCTTTGGCACTCAGCCTTCTTTATGGTCTAGCTCTCACATCCATACGTGACTACTGGAAAAACCATAGCTTTGACTAGACGCACCTTTTGTTGGCAAAGTGATAGCTCTGCTTTTTAATACGTTGTCTAAGTTTGTCAAAGCTTTCATTCCAAGGAGCAAACATCTTTTAATTCCATGGCTGTAGTCACCATCTGCAGTGATTTTCAAATCCAAGAAAATAAAATCTGTCAATCTTTCCATTTTTTCCCCATTTATTTGCCATGAAGTGATGGGACCAGATGCCATGATCTTAGTTTTTTAAATGTTGAATTTTAAGCCAGCTTTTTCACTCTCCTCTTTCACCCTCATCAAGAGACTCTTTAGATGTCTAAATCACAGTCTGTAAACATTATGGTGAATGATACCCTCAGTAAGAAACCCACTTTACACTCTGACTCAGACCGATATGCTCATGGTGTGTGTGTGCACAAGAAGTCAGAGCTCCCTAAACAGTATCCCAGCTGAAGGTGATGGACCCAGAGTAATATCAATAATAAGACTCACAGTCAAGCCAGTGGCTACAGCCTATTCTGAGCTATCATAAATACCTGTTCTGAGCTAGGTACCATATGTATGTGTTAGTTGGTCAGTTGTCTGACTGTTTGTGACCCCATGGACTGTAGCCCCCAGGCTCCTCTGTTCTTGGGATTTCCCAGGCATGAATACTGGAGTGGGTTGCCGTTTCTTTCTCCAGGGGATCTTCCCAACTCAGAGATTGAATCCACATCTCCTGCACTGGCAGGAGTATTCTTTACTGCTCAGCCGCAGGGAAGCCCCTCATCTCTGGTGAGGGCGTTGCAGTCTCAAGGAGAACTAGGAAGGAAAAACACAGGGTACTTTGGGTCTCTACAGAAAGTGGGGAGGCCACTCATACTTGTCCAGTCTCAAGACTAGACTGTTGCCTGCTTCTGATCTCAGACCCACACCTGACCATGAATAACACTTTGCTTTGCCATAAACACCCCCACCCTGCTACCTTACATTACCCATCAACCTCCACCCCAGATCCTGAGCTCACAGTGATCCTAATTCCAAGCTCATATGTAGCCTTGAACCTCAGCAGTATGTGACCTTTCATTCCAGGCCCTTAATCCAGTTGCATACTAACCTGTCAACTTCCTGCACAGGGTCTGAGCTTATTCCAACTAGCCTTCTGCAGATATCCCATGTCTTTGCTGCCAGCTGAAACAGCACAGGGTGGGGTAGCCAGTGAGGATTCTCAATGAAGCATCTCCAGAGGCAAGAGAGCAAAGCCCAGGTTCTAGGACCCTTGGTGCCATGGATGGCAAGCAGTTATCTGGGGAGAAAACTGAGAACTAGAGAGAAGTGAGCACTGTTATAGTGACTAAGCTCTCTGCCTGGAATGCTTATACTCTTGTCTGTGCAGCAAACTCCTATTCATCCTTCATGAGCCATCTTGATAAACCCCCTCTGGAAAGCCTTCTCTTACACCAGCAATTCTCAACCCTGAATGTGCATCAGAATCACCTGGGCCCCAACTCCAGCATTTCTGGTACAAAAATGTAGAGCCCAGGAATATGCATTTCTAACAGGCTCCCAGGAAATTCTGCTGTTCTAGGGACGACACTTTGAGAACCACCATCTTACACCATCCCCACCTTCCCAGACATGCCCAAGCATCCTCCTCTGTGCCTGTTCTGACCTATGTGGCAGGTCTGGCCAGGCTGAAGTGTCACTACCATGGAGTCAGTCACATGGTGTGACTTGAACAAATTAATCTCTGGTCTCTACACATAAGCCAAGAAATTCACCCCCAAGTGATCCAAGCCTTACCTCTGGTCCTTACCCAGCTCACCTAGGCTCATCACTGGGCAGGACCTGCAGGGTTAAGCGTGCCAACATGAGGCTGCTCAGGCTCACACAGAAGAGACTCCAACCAGGGAAATCAGTTACACTTTTCTGGAGCTTAGCTTCCAAATCTGTAAAAAAGGAATAATAGTAACTATTACTGAATGGGATTGTCACAGGGACTATTTGAATTAAAATACTTTAAGTGTTAAGAATGGTACCTGGCAAATGGCAATCAATTGTCAATTGTTTTTAAAAGAAAAGTAGCAGTCCTTTCTAATCCTGGCTGCCTTGGACAAACTTGACTTAAGAAAGGCTTGCCTTCACCCGGAAAATTCCTCACAGCAGTCTTGGGTATTTGAGCTTCTATACCCATCTATGCTGACTTAAGGAAGGTTCTGTCCTTTCTTACTTACCTCTGAGTGGCTTGGTAATCTAGGAAGTTCTAGAATGCTGGCCTCTGAATGCATTCATTTGTATGCATGCCTTTATCCTAGGAATCATGCATTCAGTAAATGTTCATTAAGTGCCTGCTATGTGCTAGATGTGTCTGCCTGCAATGCTGGAGACCTGAGTTTGATCTCTGGATTGGGAAGATCCCCTTGAGAAGGAAATGGATCCCCTTGAGAAGGAAATGGCAACCTGCTCCAGTATTCTTGCCTGAAGAATCCCATGGACGGAGGAGCCTGGTAGACTACAGTCCACGAGGTCGCAGAGTCAGACACTGCTGAGCGACTTCACTTCACGTGCTAGATACTAAGTCCCAAGGTGCATTTGATCACTCTGGATTGAGGAGTACAGCATCCACTTGACCTTCCCTTGTCTGTGCCTCCCTTCTGCGCCCTGATGCCTGCTCTGTCTCTTTGCTGACTTGAGGCTTTGTTTTCTCCTCTCCTGTACCTCCAGGCTCTGTGCTGGCCCCAGAGCCCTCAGCCTGACCCTCCCTCCTCTGGGGGTCTCAAACCTGGAACCCCCACTTCCTCCCACCGCCAGCCAGCTTACAGAAAGAGGCATCTGGCAGCTTCCCTGGGGAGAATGACCTCATCACACTATAATTAAAGCGACTCTCTGAACGGAAATGACTATTATGAAGCAGCCTTCTCTGTTTTAATAGGAGGTGCCCTTGTAATGGGAACATGGGATTTCCATGTGAACACTGAAGTTTCCATGCTGTAATAAATCTTTCCTCTCCCCATCTCCCAAAGGGGAGGTTCCTGCTCTCCTGCACATCCTAGCCTTCTGTCCAGATCACTGAGCTTTGGAAAAACACACTCAGTAACTTGGATAGTCCCACACAGAGTGCCTTTCCCACAGAAGAAGAATGCAGAAGCCTGTGTAGGGTCTCAGAGAGGGATCTTTGGGAGGGGCATCTTCAAGAGAGATGAGACACAGGCCCCCTCAGAGAAGGCAGACTAAGTCCCGGCCTCAAGCTTGACCACCGACAAGCTATGTGATGGTGGGCACGTCACTCTCTGAGCCTCAGTGGTCCACCTGTGAAATGGGTTAATAAAAGTGGTGGTGCTGTCACTCAGTCGTGTCCTGCTCTTTGCAACCCCATGACTGTAGCCCACCAGGGTCCTATCCATGGCACTCTCCAGGCAAGAATACTGGACTGGGTTGCCATTTCCTCCTGCAGGGGATCTTCCCGACCCAGGGATCAAATCTCCTGTTCATCTTCCTCATCTCCTGTTCATCTCCTGCATTAGCAGGCAGGCTCTTTCCCACTGCACCACTTGGGAAGCCCCCAATATACCATGTACCTGGTATACTAGATGGACAGCAGCTAAACCAACAACTGACATACGCAGACACCCCACACGTGGTCTGTTTTACCATCATCATGAGAAAAGCTCCGGCCTGCAGGGGCAGGCGATGCTGCACTAAACACAACTGGACCTGTCATCACACCCCGCACAGGTGTCTGGTGAGCAGGTACAGGCAGGGCTCTGGGTCAAAGGCGCAATAGGGGTGCAGCAGGGGTCCCTCACGTCCTGGAGATGCCATAATGGTGTCTGATTCACAGGTGCTCTCCTGCAATGGTCAGCAGCCAAGCAGAGCCTGGGCCCTGCTCTGTGTGCTCCCAGCCAGAGGCCTGTCCAGGTACCATGCAGTTTCCTGTGCCTCCTGGGCCAGTGCACCTGCGAGCAGAGGGTACAAGCTCGTTGGGGACACTGCAGGGTGTGGGTAGCCATCCCTTCTCATCTCGCGCTCTTCTGTTCTGTCTACAGAGCCCGACCCTGGGATGGCCTCGAGTGAGCTGGACACCGGTGTCATTGCAGGTATGCGGTCCTGGGGCCCTGCAAGCAGGCAGAAGAGTCAGAGGAAAGACTCACGAGAGGGCCTGCCATGGCCTCAACTTCCTTCCCTCAAAGGTGGTTAGAAGGTGGGCCAGGGACTCGGTCTCTGTAAGAAAATGTCCAAAACCGCATCCTGGTGGATGAGGGGCCAAGACAGCCAAATCACAGCTTGTCAGGCCCTAGATCCACAGGGTTGGAGTCTGGAGGGAGAGCCACTCCAGTGAGGAATGTGCAGGGCTGGGTGGGCTTGGGAGGCTGACCAAGGCTCCCTGACTTCTTCCCCAGCTCCCTCCAGCCACACTCTTCCTTGTGATGTCTTACACTCCTGTCCCTCCATTCTAAGCCTGCCCCAGCCTTGCTTTGAACCCCATACTGGCCCTTGTTGGTCACGGCTATGACCCCAAACTGTTTCAGGATCCACTAATCCTGTGAGATACAGCTTTTGGTGTGCTGAGATTCACACATCTCCCCTAGTTCATTCATAGTTCAGGGAACTTCATGATTAAATATAAATAGATAAAAGCAGGCAATCACCCTGGTGTTCTCCTACTCACTGGACAGCTGAACCTTCTTTTTCTTAGATAATATCATTTACATCATGCAGACAAGAGTGCCTAAAGTCAGCAGGAAGTTGAGGAAATTGTACCACAAAGCTGAGATTGGCTTCAGCTATAGCCTCTACGTATTCTCCACCAGCCCCTCCCTCAGTAAACCTACCTTCTAAGTCAAGGCAGAGGGTTTCTTCTGCCTTTAAAGCAAACACCTGAACTTGAACCCCTTCTCAAGCTGTGAGAGTGCCATCCATTAGTCCTACCCTAACTCTTCCATCCTCCCCACTCATCCTCTCTCTCCAAGACCCTGAGTGACCTGGTCCTTCTGACCAGCCCTGGCACTGTACCACCAGACCCCTGCCACAGAACCTGCCTCCGAGGAGCACAGGGGGAATTGGATTGGGGTGAGGAGCACAGACCACATTTCACCCAACCTGCTCCCAACCCCCCGCCTCCTCTCCTTCCTCCTGCCCAGAGGACAGCCAGTCCAATTGGTCTTCCCAACACCATGCACTTCGAGTCCCATGCCCGGTTGGGACAGTCCAGCTTTTAAAACTGAGAACTCTCAGATTCATAAGGTATAAGAGAAATACTGAAGGATGGAGTGAGGCACTGCAGGGGAAGGATAATCTTAGAGGAAGTGGTAGAGACTCATGATTCAGAAGGCAGCATCCAAGTTTACCAGGAAGATAAGAGGGGAAAATATTTTCAGCAGACAGAACATTTGCAAAGACATGGGAAAATGGTCAAATAAAAAGTGTTTGGAGAATTACAAATCAGCCAGATGGACTCTGGTAAGAAGAGTTTGAAAATGATTGCAAGTTCTTAATACCGAAGTGTCACAAAGTTTTAGAGGGGGCCATTCATCTGAAGTACTAGCGGTAAAGAACCCGCCTGCCAATGCAGGAGATGTAAGAGACACAGGTCAGTCCCTGAGTCGGGAAGATCTTCTGGAAAAGGGCATGGCAACCCACTCCAGTATTATTACCTGGAGAATCCCATGGACAGAGGAGCCTGTCAGGCTATGGTCCATTGAGTCACACAGAGTCAGACATGACTGAAGTGACAGCATGCATGCATTCATCTGAAGATTGAAGGAGAACTTTGATTAAACATGAATGCTTCTTGGAGGGGAAAGACATCAGGTTGTTGACTGGTGATTTCTGAGCAGACGGATTAAGGACATTTTCAGTTCCATTTATATTTCTCTATATTTTCCGGTTTTACAAAATGAGTGTGACTTTATAAAATAAATTTTTTCACTCTTTTAATATCTATATGTAAAACACCTAATTCTTTGGAATTAAACTTATTTAAAATTAAAAGTTTCAAGTCCCATAAACTTCTCAGTTTTAGGCAAAAGCATGAGTTGAATTCTGTGGATGATGCTTGGAGGTCTGCCTTCCTCGGTGGACCAGGAGGGCCTCAGAACAGGGTCAGTTCTAACGTGATTGCAGCCTCAGTCTGAGGGTGCTGAGTGGAGGGAGTAGGGAGGTCAGGGGTCACTTAGGCACAGCAGAGGGGCAAGTGCACTGGGCAGGACAACAGTAAGGCAGGAAGGAGTCAGCCTGTCTAGGCTTGGTGTTTGTCCAGCAGCGTGTCTGTCCTGGCACACTCCCGTGGGCATGCCTGCCTCTCCCTCACTCCAGTCCAGCCCCTGGCCCCCACGCTGAGTGGTGTGCTTCCCCTCCTGCAGGCGTGATCGTGGCCATGGCCTTCGTGTTGGTCTGCCTCCTCCTGCTCATGCTGCGCTACATGTACCGGCACAAGGGCACATACCACACCAACGAGGCCAAGGGCACGGAGTTCGCCGAGAGCGCGGACGTGGCCCTGCAGGACGACCCTTCCCTCCAGGACAACGGTGGCAGCAGCAAAAAGGAGTACTTTATCTGAAAGACTTTAGCAGGACTCAGCTCCCCCCGTGCCTCCCCGTCCAGGAAAGAGAGCCCCACCACCCGCCCCATCGCCTGCAGCACCGGGCAGCCCTCGAGCTCCCCCCACACCCCAAGACACGCACCTCACCCGGGACACGGGGTGCCCCCCGGGGTGGGGGTGGGGATCGACCCCCACACCCCAAGACACGCACCTCACCCGGGACACGGGGTGCCCCCCGGGGCGGGGGTGGGGAGCGAAGGAGGGATCCAGCTGGAGAGTCCTCTCCCAGGACCCAGGGATGCCCAGCCAGAGGGAGCAGGGCTGAGTCTTCCCGGGCTGTACAGGTAACCACTGCGTGGGGGTGGGGTCCTCGCTGGGTGTGAGTGGGGTGGTGGCCTTTGGGGGCAAGGAGTGAGTCGTCATTGTGCTGACTGGGGACAATGGTATCAAACGTCAGCCCTTGACATTTGGGGGAACAGCAGGTGCCAGAGCTCCAAGGCACCTTTGTCTCCCATAGACGCAGCTCTGAATGATTGGAAATAAATTTGAAATGTAACGGCGCATTCAGAGTCAAATGACATGACTGTGATCGTTGTATTCTCTGATGAGCTCCATGAGCTGATGCTGGGACACAGCTCCGGGCTCCACCAGGCAGTTGTCAGAGAACACAGTCTATAGAGGTGGCTTCTGGGCCCCATGAGGGAAGGAGGGACCAGTGACCAGTAGGCATCTTCCCCACATGAGCACAGCTTCAGGAAACAAATATAGGGGTGCAGTGTCCCTCTAGAAATGCCCCATGGCACTGCTGAAGTGTTGGTTCCCAAATTCCTGGTGTTAGAAAGAATGGACCTACTAAAAATATGAGTGAACCTCATCAGAAAAGCGTCCCCAAGCCCAGTTCCAACATGTGTGGGAAGGCTTCCCCACAGTCAACTCAGTTCAGTTCTGACACTGTCTACCCAGAGACGGAATCAGACTCCACAGGTAAAGGACTCAGTCCCGCAGGGTCACCCTCATCTCAGATGTCACCTGTGGTTCCCACCAGCCGGCTACAAACTGGAGGTGCCAACCACTCCCTCCCTGGGTTCGATTAATATGATAGAAGGGCTCACAAAACTTGGGAAAATCAGTTTACCCATGATTTACTCAGATTATTGATTTATTATAAAAGGTTATTGAACCCACCCTGCAAACTATTATATAGGATGGATAAGTAACAAGATCCTCATTATAGCACAGTGAACTATATTCACTATCCTATGATAAACCATAATGGAAAAGAATATGAAAAAGAATGTGTATATATATATATATATATGAATCATTTTACTGTACAGCAGAAACTAACAAAACATTGTATGTAAATCAACTAAACTCCCATTTTAAAAATCCATCAGTGGTGACTGACCATCAACCTCGAGACCCATTCACATTCCAGAAATCAAGGGGGTGATACTAAAAGTTACAAACCTCTAATTGTATGGTTGGTTCCCCTAGCAACCAGCCCACAACCTTAGGGGCTTCCAAAAGTCACCTTATTCAACCAACAAAAGACACCTTTATCACTCTCAACACTTAAGAAATTCTGAGGGTTTGGGGAGCTCTAAGCCAGGAACAGTGGACAAAGACCAAAATATATGAGAAATACATTTTGGTTATCTGAATGACCAAATATATATTTATTATAAATCACAGAATCACATCATCCTTCCCATGAAAACAACTGATGATGATGGCTTCCAGTGGCTGAAGTGCAGGTGGCAGAGCCCCTGTTCCCTGGGTTTGGGACCTGGCTCCTCTTCCTGGTCCTGAGTTCTTGAGCAACTCACTTGACCTCTCTGGTGGACTTTCGGAGTCAGTGGCAGGAACAAATGTGTTGGCTGCTCAAAACTAATTTTATATAATGGGTATGTATCAGTCAAAGAAAGTTCCTCAGTGCATCACTTCTCAATGGTTCCTCAGGAGCATCGTTGTTATTCAGTCGCCCAGTCATTTCTGACTCTTAGCCACCCAACAGACTGCAGCACACCAGGCTTCCCTGTCTTCAACCATCTCCTGGAGCTTGCTCAAACTCATGTCCATCAAGTCGGTGATGCCATCCAACCATCTCATCTTCTGTTGTCCCCTTCTCACGCCCTTAATCTTTTCCAGCATTCGGGTCTTTTCTAATGAGTAGCCTCTTTGCATCTAGTGACCAAAATATTGGAGCTTCAGCTTCAGCATCAGTCCTTCCAATGAATATTCAAGATTGATTTCCTTTAGGATTGACTGGTTGGATCTCCTTGCAGTCCAAGGGACTCAAGAGTCTTCTCCAACACCACAGTTCAAAAGCATCAGTTCTTTGATACTCAGCTTTCTTTATGGTCCGACTCTCACATCCATACATGACTACCGTAAAAACCGTAACTTTACTAGATGGACATTTGTTTGCAAAGTAATGCTCTGCTTTTTAATATACTGTCTAGTTTGGTCATAAGTTTTCTTCCAAGGAGCAAGCATCTTTTAATTTCATGGCAGTAATCACCATCTGCAGTGATTTTGGAGCCCCCCAAAATAAAGTCTGACACTGTTTCCACTGTTTCCCCATCTATTTGACATGAAGTGATGGGACCAGATGCCATGATCTTAGTTTTCTGAATGTTGAGTTTTTAAGCCAGCTTTTTCACTCTCCCCTTTCACCTTCATCAAGAGGCTGTTCAGTTCCTCTACACTTTCTGCCATAAGGGTGATGTCATCTGCGTATCTGAGGTCATTGATATTTCTCCCAGCGATCTGAATCCAGCTTGTGCTTCATCCAGCCTGGCATTTCACATAATGTACTCTGCATATAAGTTAAATAAGCAGGGTGACAATATACAGACTTGACATACCCGTTTCCCAATTTTGAATCAGTCAGTTGTCCCATGTCTTGTTCTAATTATTGCTTCTTGACCTGCATACAGATTTCTCAGGAGACAGGTAAAGGTGGTCTGGTATTCCCATCTCTGTAAGAATTTTCCATTTTTGTGATCCACACAATCAAAGGCTTTAGGGTAGTCAATGAAGCAGAAGTAGATGTGGCTTCTCAGGAGTAACCATGAGTTAAAGTGAACTTACTAACCATCTTCTTGCATGAGGGTCTTTCTAAGAGTCCCAGCAACTCAGCAATCACTAATTTAGAGACTAGACGCTCCAAGGTAAAAGATTGTGGCCCAGGCAACCAGGAACTCCCCATAGCTCAAGTTTCTGAAGGCTGAGTCATCTGCACAGGGAGTCAGCAAAAAGATCTTGAGGATTCTCCCTAGGGGAATTATGGGATCCAAGCTCAGGCAGGAATGGCTACCATCTAAGGAAGCTGGACGTCACAACAGAAAGAAGCAGAGATAGGAGAGACTTGACTCAAGCTCACTGGCCCTCCACATTCTCTTCTGTATAATAAAGGGTTTGGCTGTACCATGTCCAGACACCACCTTGGCAAAGTGGCTATAAACAGCCCAAACCAAAAAGCTGTTTTGTGCACAGATAGGTTTGGGAAATGGTCTATTTAAAGAAAGCTAAACTAGTGTAAGTCCTCTTGTCATCTCCAGTATTTCAGCCTATGCATGACAGGCGGGGAGAGTCAGGCAGCACTCCCCAAACGTATTTATTCAGAAACCTCATTTCTTCCCAGAATACCTCTTTGCAAACTGTGGACCAAGAATTCCTTAGAACACTTAGGAAACACTAAATGACTTCTTATACCCCTTCCTGTTGTGTCATCACTCTAGGATTTTGAGAATAAGTGCACACATGGCCTCATCTTTAAGGAATATGAACACAGATCACCATGCAGTGGGCACAGAAAAAGCACCCAGAGCCCACACATGCAAGTGATGCCAAAAACCTGGCCTCTGTGCATCAGTGCCAGATTGACTCTCAGAGACAAAATTTGGGTGAAGTAGAAAAGAACAGTTTTATTGTTTTGCCAGGCAAAGGGGGACACAGCAGGCTCGTGCCCTCGAAAACTGTGTGTCCCAATCCAGAAGGATTTAGTGAGGAGTTTTATAGAAATGATTCAAGACAGTACTTGCTGATAAAGGTCAGAGTGTGTGCAGGGCCTGCACTCCTTAATCTGGCCTCAGGTGATGTCTTGATGAGCTTCTATGGTTCTCTCGGTTATCAAACTGTGACCTATACTCTAGAATGAAGAAGCTTCAAGTAGTTCACCTTCCATTTGTTGAGGGTCTTAGTTCTATATAAGAGCTCAAAAATATTGTTATGTGTATCCCTTGAGGTGCACCAGGACCCTGCCCCAAGGCTGCACTATTGTCTCTTGGCTGCTCTTCCCTTGTCTCCACATCCCTTCCCTCCCCTGATCAGTAACTGTTTGAACCTGCTTTTTGGAACTCAGGGAATGTCATGGAGCCTGGAGTGTGTTCCCTATAAACAAGAAATGGGGGACACAGAAAGGCATCTGTGCTCAGGAACCCCACAGATCCTGCTCAGTTTCAGAAGTGCCTTCATTTAAAAAGGCTCCAGGGAAAAAATGAGCTCTTGTGTCTCCATGAGGGCTGGTGCCTGTGTGGAAGAGGAATGCTCATCACTCCTCATCCCACAGCCCCAGGAAGCCTATACTGACTGCAACTTCGTGAACTGGCCCATCGGACCTGGGTTCCTATCCCCTCTCTTCCTCAATCCCCTCCCCTCAGCCTCATTCTCCTGGCCTACCTAGTGTCCTGGAAAACTTTATGGAAGCACATCTTGCTCCCCAGCCCAATGGGCCCCAGGCCCAGCCAGAATCAGAAGCAATGATGAAGCCACACAACCCAGATGGGGATTAGAACCACTGTCTTTTAACTGAGATCACACCTGGTCTCAGAACTTAATGAAGCTTAGGTTCTTAATGTCTCATCACAGAAAGAATTCAGTGAGAGACAAAGTGATAGTCACGAAGTGGATTTAGTTAGAGAAATGCACATCCCTTAGACAGAATATGGTCCATCTCAAAAGATGAGAGCAGTCTCGGGAGAAATACACTCCACAAAGTATGGGCCACCTTAAAAGGTGTGTGTGTGCTAAGTTGCTTCAGTAATTTCTGACTTTTTGTGATCCTATGGACTTAGGAGGTCCATAGCCCACCAGGCTCCTCTGTCCATGGGATTCTCCAGGCAAGCATATTGGGTTGGGTTGCCATGCCCTCTTCCAGAGGACCCTCCCAACCCAGAGTTCAAACCCATGTCTCTTATGTCTCCTGAATTGGCAAGCAGGTTCTTTACCACTAGCACCACCTGGGAAGCCCCTCCTTAGAAGGTGAGAGGCCCATAAATAGAGTAGTTAGTTTTTATGGGCTGGGTAATTTCATAGGTTAATGAATAGGAGGATTATTCCAACTGTTTTGGGAAAGAGGCAAAGATTTCCAAGAATTGGGCCAACACCCACCTTTTGGCCTTTTATGGTCAGCCTCAGACCTGTCATGATGCCTGTGGGTGTGTCATTTAGCTAATGTATTACAATGAGCTATAATGAGGTTCACAGTCAACTAGAAGTCAAATCTGCCACCACCTTGGAGCTACCTGGCTCTAACCAGTTTATGTCATGTCCTTAAGGGTTATGTTATTCTTTTAGAGATTGTTCCCCATCCTCCTGTTTCAGTGACATGGAAGCTGCAATGCTGGGTTAGCCAAGGAGGCTCTGTGTAGATGCCATCCGGGAGGGAGCAGTCACAGGTTGACTGTAGAGGTGAAGCAACCATACAAAGACAGAGCAATTTAGGGAGAAAGAGGGCACATGCATGGGCAGGTGCCATCCAGTACACATGGGTGTGCAAATGAATAGTGTTCCCACTGGGCAGGGAGCATGCTTGCTTTATCTTTGATTCCTCCTCCTATTAGGGACTGGAGCATCCTTGCACTGGGCCTTCAACAGATGTTATCATGGCAGATAAGAGAAAGTATGCACACCCTTATGGCAGAAAGTGAAGAGGAACTAAAAAGCCTCTTGATGAAAGTCAAAGAGGAGAGTGAAAAAGTTGGCTTAAAGCTCAAAATTCAGAAAACTAAGATCATAGCATCTGATCCCATCACTTCATGGAAAATAGATGGGGAAACAGTGGAAACAGTGTCAGACTTTTTATTTTGAGGGGCTCCAAAATCACTGCAGATGGTGATTGCAGCCATGAAATTAAAAGACGCTTACTCCTTGGAAGGAAAGTTATGACCAACCTAGACAGCATATTCAAAAGCAGAGACGTCCTCTTTCCTGGCTGAAACCACTGAGGGTGCAGAAGAGAAGAAAAAGAAGGTTCCTGCTGTGCCAGAAACCCTTAAGAAAAAGCAGAAGAATTTTGCAGAGCTTAAGATCAAGCGACTGAGAAAGAAGTTTGCCCAAAACATGCTTCGAAAGGCAAGGAGGAAGCTTATCTATGAAAAAGCTAAGCATTACCACAAGGAATTACAGGCAGATGTACAGAACTGAAATTTGAATGGCTAGGATGGCACAAAAAGCCGGCAACTTCTATGTACCTGTGGAACCAAAATTGGCTTTGTCTTCAGGATCAGAGGTATCAACAGTGTGAGCCCAAAGGTTTGAAAGGTACTTCAGCTCCTTCTCCTCCGGCAGATCTTCAATGGCACCTTTGTGAAGCTCAACAAGGCATCAATTAACATGCTGAGAATTGTGGAGCCATACATTGCATGGGGGTACCCAAATCTGAAGTTTGTAAATGCATTGATCTATAAGCGTGGTTATGGAAAAATCAACAAAAAGTGAATTGCCCTGACAGACAACGCAATGATTGTTCAATGTTTTGGGAAATATGAAATCATTTGCATGGAAGATTTGATTCATGAGATCTATACCCCATTGGAAAACATTTCAAAGAAGCAAACAACTTCCTGTGGCCCTTTAAATTGTCTTCTCCACGAGGTGGAATGAAGGAAAAGACCACCCATTTTGTAGAAGGTGGAGATGCTGGCAACAGGGAAGACCAGATCAACAGGCTTATTAGAAGGATGAACTAAGGTATCTACCAGGATTATTTTTTTAATCTGGTCAATTAATAAACAATCAAAACAAAATAAATAAATAAAAAGCAGAGACATTACTTTGCCAACAAAGGTCCGTCTAGTCAAGGCTATGGTTTTTCCAGTGGTCATGTATGGATGTGAGTTGGACTGTGAAGAAAGCTGAGCACTGAAGAATTGATGCTTTTGAACTGTGGTGTTGGAGAAGACTCTTGAGAGTCCCTTGGACTGCAAGGAGATCCAACCTGTCCATTCTAAAGGAGATCAGTCCTGGGTATTCATTGGAAGGAATGATGCTAAAGCTGAAACTCTAGTACTTTGGCCACCTCATGCGAAGAGTTGACTCATTGGAAAAGATTCTGATGCTGGGAGGGATTGGGGAAAGGAGGAGAAGGGGACGACAGAGAATGAGATGGCTGGATAGTATCACAGACTCAGTGGACAAGAATCTGAGTGAACTCTGGGAGTTGGTGATGGACAGGGAGGCCTTGACTGCTGCAGTTCACGGGGTCGCAAAGAGTCAGACACAACTGAGTGACTAACTGAACTAATGCACACCCCAAGTCTCCAAGGGCTGTTCAGTCAGAAGGAGGAAGAGGAGGGGAAAGGAAGAGAGGGGTGTTGGAAGGGTGGAGGAGAGAGCTAGAAGAAGAGCTATGGTTCATACTCCATGTGAACCCTAGCTTCACTGCACATAGTCCTCCTTCATCCTCACAATAACACCACGGGAGGATGGCCTCATTCTCTCTCTCCACCTGTGGAAACCAAGGAAGGGCTTGCTGCAGATCACACAGCTTCTAACAGCCAAGGAAGCATCTGAATACAGGCCTGTCTCACAAGCAGGCTGAGGAAGGGAGGTCCTGCCCTCCACAGGCTGAGGCAAATCAGCAGGTGTTCTTCCTTGGAACAAAGCAGGCAGCAGCAGGACTCAGGAATGCCAGGGAGTTGGGGCACTCAGGCTGCTCTCTGCCACCCAATGGGCATGGCCAGCCGTGGCCTGGGCTCCTGTGTCAACATCTTCATTCTTCCTGAGGACTGGCTGAGGCCAGAAGCAGCTCTGAGCCATGGGAGCTGGTCCTGGGTGGGATAATTAAGAAGATAAGAGACAGTCAGTGCTTTCAGGCCCATCACACCACACTTACACCTCAAACACCCCAGAAGCTTAAACCCAACTCACTCTTATCAAGAGGAAAAGGATCAGCTAGATGACACCAGGTTATTCATACCTTCCCTGCTTGGATGATTTATGCTTTTAAAAAGTATTCAATTCTGAAATAAGCAGATTTAATGATAACATTTCAGACCCAGAGACAGATGGATCATATGTGTATGTGTAAGTCTGAGTATAGCTGCAACCTACAAGCATGCATGAGGTACCTATCAAAGTGTGGGAGTGACATAGCTGGATATAATAGGTCCTGCCTCAAGGGGTCCATGGCTTGGCCGAGGAGGTAAGCACCTAAGTATACATGGAAAAGTGTTAGTGATGCTGTAAGAGAGGTGATACAGATACTGTGGACACCAGGTCGGGAGGGGCCGGTTCCACCTGGGGGATAGCATGGCTTAGTAAAGGCTTCAGAGGGGAAGTGGGGCTTAGGTCAGCCGTACAACAGACCAAGAATGGATCAGCAAGGGCCTTCGGACCCAGGCTAAGCAATCTGACCTTTGTCCCATGGGCAATAGAGAACCATGAAGGAATAGTTCAGTCTCCATCATAGCAGTGTGGCAATGAGCAGATTCAAAAGGACACGAGTACAGTGCACTGTGGAAATCAAAGGTTCTAAGCTCATATCAAGGTCTGGACAGGGCCCAGGGGCCGAGACATGCCACACCCTGAGCACACCCATCACACCAGCTACACTGGTGTTTAGTCTGGATTTCACATGACTCAACCCATCCTGCCGGTGGGAAATGGATCTCATCCGCTACCTAGAAGAAAGGGCAGTAGGTCAAGGCTTGGAGCCAATTGTGTAAATATTAGAGCAGAACTTCTGCAATGGGAGGAACTGATGTTTTATCTTGTTTATGTTCCTTTGGAGGAGGGGCTGCTCAATTCTTTGCCTTCTTGCTGAGTATATCATATCATCATGGCAACAGGGATGATTTAAAAGGGCCAACAGGATTTTAACTGGCCTAGGGCCACAGTGAAACTACAGGAAATTTAATGTTTGCTGTGTAATAGCTCCACACATTATAGAGAGACTATGGTTCTGGAATCAGACAGAGTTGAACAAAAATCTCCCCTGTGACATGAACTAGCTCTGTGACCCAGGAAGAGTTACTTAACTTCTCTGTTTTTGTTCAATGAATTAAATGAAGATTAAGTTGAATTTTATGGTGTTTTGAATATAAAATTCAATAAGGAGATAAGCTTCTCGGCAACCATGAAGGCACTGAAATTTTACCTGCTTGTTAACATGCAGCCTATAACAACTCTGCAGGTGCAGACAGAAGGCATAGGAGTCCTTGGTCAGAGACAGAGAGCTTCATCACTCAGAACACAGCTACGTTCTGACATATGTTCATGTTCAGGACATGAACATCCATTCTCTTTGTCCCCAAGTCCTGACTGGCAATGTGGGTATCCCAAACAGCTGCTTATCCACATGAGTGAGTTAAGTTCTGAAAGCAAATAAATGCTGGGCTAAATCCCTTAAAATGGGCAGTATGCATACCCACCCTCTGCTCTGGAGGGAGGCACTGTCTCTATCCTCTGAGACTGTTTGCTCTATAAATATCCTTGCAAAGATAGTCCAGAACAAAAGCTAGCCTGTGCCTCACTCACAAGATGTGACAAATAAGAGATACCCACTAAGAACTATCTCTTAGTTAGGTTCAGTTCAGTTCAGTTGCTCAGTCCTGTCCAACTCTTTGAGACCCCATGAATTGCAGCACAGCAAGCCTCCCTGTCCATCACCAACTCCAGGAGTTCACTCAGACTCATGTCCATTGAGTCTGTGATGCCATCCAGCCATCTCATCCTCTGTTGTCCCCTTCTCCTCCTGCCCCCAATCCCTCCCAGCATCAGGGTCTTTTTCCAATGAGTCAACTCTTTGCATGAGGTGTCCAAAGTACTGGAGTTTCAGCTTTAGCATCAGTCCTTCCAAAGAACACCCAGGACTGATCTCCTTTAGGATGGGCTGGTTGGATCTCCTTGCAGTCCAAGGGACTCTCAAGAGTCATCTCCAACAACAGTTCAAAAGCATCAATTCTTCAGTGCTCAGCTTTCTTCACAGTCCAACTCTCACATCCATACATGACCATTGGAAAAACCATAGCCTTGACTAGACAGACCTTAGTTGGCAAAGAAATATCTTTGCTTTTGAATATGCTGTCTAGGTTGGTCATAACTTTTCTTCCAAGGAGTAAGCATCTTTTAATTTCATGGCTGCAGTCACCATCTTCAATCACCATCAGCCATCTAGGCACTACCTAACCCCATGCCTGGGATAAAGGGGTTCAGTAAATACTATCAGTTGAGTAAACATGCATATCTATGAGCACCTAACAATGAGCTAAATAACTAGACCTTCAGCTGTGTTGTTGTTCAGTCACCAAGTCATGTCCAACTCTTTGCAACCCCATGGACTGTAGCATGCCAGGTTTACTGTCCTTTACCATCTCCTGGAGTTTGCCCAAGTTAATGTCCATTGAGTCAGTGATGTGTTCCAACCATCTCATTCTCTGCCATGCCCTTTTCCTTCTGCCTTTGATCTTTCCTAGCATCAGGGTTTTTTCCAACGAGTTGACTGTTTGCATCAGGTGGCCAAAGTATTAGAGCTTCAGACCTCCACCTTCTCACCAGCAAATCAGAAAGCAGCTTCCACTTCTTTTTGACTGTGTTGCATGGCTGGTAAGATCCTAGTTCCCTGATCAGGGAATCCAGCCAGTAAAAGCACAGAGTCCCAACCACTGGACAGACAGGGAATTCCCAGAGAGCATCTTCCGCTTCTTGAGACACTTAAGGGAGTTTAAGGTAGAAGACTTTCCTGCCCCTCTTTGTATGGAAGTGTATATGAGGGAGATGTATTTGAAGGAGGTGGCTGCAGGTGTGGTATATTTGCTGCTTTGCTATCACAAACAGAGGAGACACTATGGGGAGTCTCAAGTTCATGGGTGAATTCATAAATCCAGAGCCTTGGTAATGAGGTTGGATGGAATTTGCCAGCCTCTGTTTCTGAGCTTTTCCTGTGATGAAAGCGACTCTCTTGCCAACATGATAAATCTCCAGGGACAAGGTATGCAGACCTCCCAGTCTCTAACTTCAAACCAAACACTTTCGCCAACTCTTATCTTTCAACTAAATTGACTTCTTTTTCTAAGTCATAAAAGACTTAGGGAAGAGTTCTACATTCACCTTCTCAAGATAAAGTACCCTGTGGGCCCCTTCAATGCCTCAGAGGCAAACACACTTCCATCCTGGGAAGGGTCATGTAGTCCACAGCCTTTGTTCATCAGATATTGTCTTCTAAGGGTGACAGGTGGAGATGTTAGGACAAAGTGATGGTGAGCATCCAGGCCCCAGCGTCCAGGCAGTGAAACACCTTCAATAATTCACAAATGTCCACTGAGTTTATACTATGTGGCAGGCACAATGCCAGAGACTTAGAGGTGATCAAATTCCTGCCTTGCTCCAAAGGACACCCAGCACCACAGGAAATGTGTCAAATCGGCTCAAGTTGTGAAGTGCATACAGTGGAAGGCTGTCAAAAGGAAGAAACTCACAAATGTAGAAAACAAATTTATGGTTACCAAAGAGGAAAGGGGGGTGGGATAAATTAACATAAACTAGTGTTACTATATATAAAATAGGTAAGCAATAAGAACCTATTGTGTAGCACAGGGAACTATGTTCAATATATGATAATAAGCTATGAAGGAAAAGAATCTGAAAAATTAGAATGGATGTAACTGAATCACTGCTTTATACCTGAAACTGACAAAACATTGCAAACCAACTATACTTTAATTATTAAAAGAGGTATGTGGGAGGTCAGGGGAGGATTCTTGAAGGAGGAATCCTGAACCTAGTTCGGAAGGAGTCAGCCAGATGCAGGCATGAGAAAAGCAGAGAAATAGAGGTTCCAGAAACTTCAAGTGTACTGTCCCATTTTAGGGAGCATGAGACATGTGTGGAGGTAACCAAGGATGAGGCTGGACTGCCAGGTAATGAGGGGCCTGGCTTGTCAATACCCTGGAGCCCAGATGTTGTCCCAAAGGTGGTGGCAAGCCCTTGGAGGGACTTATGGGAGGAAATAGGGTGCAGATATGGTCAGGTTTACTTTGGTGGCCAATGTTGAAGATGAATTAGAGGTGTATTCTGGGGAGAAAGATGACCTAGAAACTGTCGGGGCTTGAATAGGGAGAAGCACCATATAACAAGTCCTTTGGGCTGGAAGCAAAATCCTGTTCAGACACAACTAGAATCCATCTGGCTCTGCATTGCTTGTGGGATTTCATGTGCCCAGAACACTATGGCAGTGGGAGCAAAAGTTCAAAATAGGTGTGTTGGGTTTATGAATGAAGATTCTTCCCCCACCTTTGTCACTAAAATCTGCACAGAATGAACCAAGTTCTTCAGCTTCCTAGAGACATATTTGCAGCTCCTCTAGGACAAAAGATATCAGGCTAGAACCCCAGAAGTGAAATAAAACAAAGGATTTGGAAGAGATACCTCTTAAAACCTGTCTATATGGCATTGGCAATACCCATGGAAAGCATTCTATCTAGATTTTCAACTCCAAGGAAGTCAGAAATGCCATAATTCAAGGTTTGTTCTTTAGGAAGATATATTGCAAATCTCTCTGCCACCCACATCCTTCCAGGTGTAGGGGAAAATAGCGAGGCTGTACACATCCTTCTTCTCTGTCCAGAAGACTTGGGGCACCAAAGCCTGGAAGCAGGAGCAAGGATTGGAATGCTAAGGCATATTTGTGTGGCAGAGGGCAGGGTGGAGACAGGAGGGCAGAGAAGGGAGATGTTTTTCATTTCATTAATTTGCAAAGGCTCATTTCTGACACGCATCTCAGGTCAGAACCATCTTGCTCACACAGGGCTAGGATTCAAAAAAGAGACTATGCTGGATGTCGAATAAAATGACTGGACATGGTCTAGATAAGGTCACAGAAACCAATAGGGATACTTCTGTCTAATCTTCTAATTTCTCAAGTAGAAGGAGAAATGGGATCTTAGAAACTCCAGAGGGGCCAGGCTCCACCTAGGTTATAAATACCAACATCAAGGCAGTACTGAGCATTTGGGAAAGTCCTACCCCATTCTTGTCCCTGGCAGGCATT
The DNA here is from genome assembly GCA_006408695.1 of Aepyceros melampus. Lineage (NCBI taxonomy): Eukaryota > Metazoa > Chordata > Mammalia > Artiodactyla > Bovidae > Aepyceros > Aepyceros melampus. The sequence continues at coordinate 202,778 of SJXQ01008387.1, read as the reverse complement.
GCCATTTAAAGGTGGCACTCCCTTACAAAAGCCTGGCTGGATTTTCCCACACTGAGAGACACAGTCTGACAATGGAAGGGACCCATTAGGTCTTTCAGCTGATTGTCACTAAGTGAAGACGACGAGCTGGTTCCTAGGAGATGACATGGAGCAGTCGCGAAGCTCCCCTCTTGGAGCCTATATCTCCTCATGAGTAGAAAAGGGATGAAGCATCCTATTGGCCCTTTTTCACAGAACTGTTAGAATGAATTAGAGCATTTCTGGGACACAGAGATGCTCAGGATGAAGAGAAGACCTCTGCCATGGTCTTATCACCCCTTTCAACACCCTGTTAAAATGTACCATCACAAAAGATTTGTTTGGTTGTTTTTATGGAGGATTTTCCCCCACAGACATGTTTAATTAAAAAAAAAAAAAAAAAAAAAGGCAAGCTGAGCTGGAATTCTTGGCAGCTAATGGTATCTACCCCCAGGGAAGGAGAAGTAAACTCTCTGACTTGTTTATTCCACCAACCATTAATCCACTTGCCATTAAAAAAATGATTCTAGGAGGAAAAAAATGTGTAATTGTTTTGCTAATCAAAGATATAACACACACACACATACACTTACATATATATATATATCACATTTTATCTTATTAATTAAAGCAAAGATTATTTAAAAGAAACTTGTCCAAAGTCATTAAGCATCCAACGGGCACATGCTAGTGAGTGCAGACCTGCCCATCACTTTTCTGGCAGTGCATTTGGCAGTGTACCAAGAATCTTGTAAACGTTCACATTCTTTGTCCCAGAAACTCTACCTCTAAAGGCCTGTTCTGAGAAAATATCCTGAAATACAGATCAAGATTTCAGTTTAAAAAGGTCCGTAATAGCTCTATTTACAGTAAGGAAAATAGAGAACAGTTTAAGAGTTTCTCATTAGGGGAATGTTAAGAGAATTACGATACAGACTTGCAATTAAATATCCTGCAGCAATAAAATGATGTTGCAGAGAATTTTTAAGGTTAGGGAAATGCTCATGATGCAATGTTATGTGGAAAAACATTAAAATAAACAATATACCCAGGACAAATGCAGGCACGCTAAAAAGCCAGAGAAAATATGGGGAAGCTCATCTGCACACTATTAATAACAGTAGCTGCTCAGGGTTAAGATCACTGAAAGAAACTTCCAAAGGTCTCAAGGAAGCTCTTCTGAGATGCCTCCCGCTTAGGAAGGCGGATTTTCACTGTGCCTTCTTCCCTCTTTGCCTCAGGATGGGCCCCTTACCCTGCTGTCTACCTCCTGTCAGAGTCCACATGCAGCATGGCAAGGCCCACACAGTCCCTGGGAGTCTGCATACCAGGCATCTCACTCCATCCCCATGCTCTCCAAGGACCTCAGCTCCTGAAGCAAGCTTCTTCACAGGCAGAATAGGTAGGAGCCTCTGTATTCTGATATTTCCCTCTATCATGTACTTTTCCAAATTCTCTACCCAAAATATATAATCAGGATTGAAAAGTAGTATAAATTAAATAAACTTTAGCCAAGTCACACTGTCATAAAGACAGAGTATTTCACAGCCCATCCTGCCCACTGAGCCCTGCCTGTGTAAATTCCCCTAGTGAAGACTGTTTGCCCAGGACCAATCTTTAGAACCAAACAAAGAAACATTACATGAATATCACTCAAACTATAATCAAGGTGACTCAAAAGTGACTTGGACTATGCCCAGCAGCACTGCTTGAAAACCATACCACCCATTGTTGGATGCTGCCTGGATGTGTGCTGGTAAGATGGAAACAACCAGGGGCCCCATCTGCTAGAAGACATGAGAGGTCACACAGCTCAGCTTCTCACTGAACAGGGCGGGGGATACAAAGATAGACAGGGCAATAACTTGTCTGATACAATATAATGCACTGAATATGAGCAATGGCTATTTCTAAGTTTATGAGTACTTGCTACTTACCAGGTATCTACCACCTATTAACTCACTGAATGCTCACAATGATCCTTTGACTTAGGTGTTACTATTTTCTCTCCATTTTACAGATGAGGAAACTGAGACAGAGAAACAATAGGAAGATCACCCCAGACTGCATAATGTAATGTGGTGGAGTCAATATGGGAACTCAGGCCTCAGTCCATGCACTTAGTCACTACACAGTTTTTTACAAACTGATGACTGATGTGGAAGAGCTCCAGTGGGTTTCTGGGAATCTGGGGTGTGTGGGCTTGCATGACGATACCCAAAGACACCTCCTATCTGGCATGAGATGAGTGAGCTTATCTGCAACCCAGACCATCCACATAAGCATCCCTATTTGCTGAGCTGGTGTTTATTCCAACTGATGTTAAGTGCCTTTCCAAGAAAGTGCATTCTTAGAGATACCCTCTAAGGTATCTTTTCCTCTAGAATTTGCCTGCTTCACCAGGGTGTTTACGTGGGAGGAAGCGAATGGAGGTGAGCAAGGTACTGTCTTTCAGAAACATCCTACCTAGATTCAGACACTCAGTTCTCAGAATAGCAGGAAATCTTCAGGGATGGTGTTGCCCATGAGACAATTCAGAAATGTTTGTTCATTGGCTTTGGTAAAGCAGAACCTGTGGGGCTCTGAGGAGGCAGAGTGCCACCTGCACACCATGGTACGCGTATGTGCCTTCATTCCAAGTCACAGAGCATGTGCAGAGAATCTCCCATGTGCCTGGCCCTGTGTGTATGCTGCATCTATGGAAATGAAGGTCTGCTCTTAAGCAGGTCACAGAGACAGGGACAGTGATAGAAAGGAATCCAAAGGCAACACACCTTGCTAAATATAGAGATGGAAGGGACCATGGGATGTCTCCATACATGTCCAGTGGGATGGGGAAGAGAAAAAGGGAAAGAAAAGCAAAGAAAGAGAGGGTGAAAGGAACAGAGGGGTTGGTGAAGCAGAGCTTCTTGGAGGAGGAGCTCTGTTTGTCAATCTGAAGAGGTAAGTAAGAATTACTAAGTTACCAGTTAATTGAATTAACACAAAGAAATTTCCAGGAGAGACAAATGAGCAGACAAAAGTGGGTCTGATATTCCCAGAGTCCTGGAAAATGTGAGAAGAAAACTCACTAATAGCCTTGAAGGCCACATTAAGAAGGATGGTTTCCACTTTACCACCAATGGGACTCCCTTAAGAATTCTGAACAGGAAGTGGCTTAATCCAATTTGGGGAAATGGACTAGATGAAAGAATCCCCTTCCCCAGGCCAAAGTGATGGAAATTTCCACCAGTTAATAAATTCTCTAATCGAGAAGAATATACTATCTCTGGAAAAGGAGTTAACACTGTGCAAATACCCTCCCTGGGTATATCACTTTATCTCCTTGAGTAATTTGTTAACACTCACCAACTAATATTTGAACACGCACCAACACAAAACACGTACATGAGCTTGCATCCCTATGTACACAGTATAGGAAAGGTCATTTATTTTATTTTAATACCTTTTTCATATAGTTTTAGATAGATACTTTTAGAAGTAATGACTCCAGTTGAGATGGTACAATTTCCCTGTTTAGATGCCTAACCTATTCTAAACATATGATGATAAGAGATAAAGCACAAAAGGAAGAAAGCAATCTCAAAAGCAAGAACAACATTTCTCTGGCATCAGAAAAGAATCAGAGATCCAGAGAGACACTAGCCTATTTGCTAGGAAATAGTTTTGGCTGGATAAGAGAAAGTAAAAGTATTCACCTGGGCAGGCAGACCCAAAGTTCAGAAAACAAGACTTTTAGAGAATACTAGCCCTCTCAGAACCAAGAAGGATGAGCAAAATTAAGTCCACACTTTGACACATCCTATCAAAACCACAGAAAAGTCAGAGAAAAGAGAGATTGCTTCCAAAGGAATGACAACTGGGCTAGTGGTTGACTTCTTAACAGCAGCAAAGGAAGTTAGAAGGCAATGGATTTTCTACAACTTGCTGAGCAAAAATTATCCAGGAAGTAACAGAAACAGAAAGATGGAAAGAGAAGTTAAAAATGATAAGTGGAGGATTGAGTAAGGAGATCCAACATATATGTAATCAAGTTTCTAAAGGGGTAGAAGAGAAATGGAAAGAGGCAATAGGTAGATGAGAATTTTCCAGAATTCATAAAAGACACTAATCTTCAGAGCACAGGAATATCACAGATCCCCAAGGAGGATAGATACAAAGAACCCACATCTAGGCACATCATAGTCAGATTGCCAACAGTGAAGACAAATAGAATATATTAGAAGTAATGGGAGAGAAAGCATGAATTATATTTAAAAGTATAAACAATTATTTTGGCAGATAACTTCTCAACATAAGAAAAGAAGGAAATCATTTGAAAATGAAATATTTTCAATGAGAAAGAGAAACCTGTCAACCTGAAATTGTATAATTATCAAAACTATTGTTCAAGAACATAAGGAAAAAAAGACATTTTCAGACAAAAAGGAAATGCTTACTAACTGAATTCTAAAATTCCAAATACTTCAAGAAGAGGAAATTATCCCACACAGAAAGTGTAAGATGCAAGATGAAATGAGAAAGCAAAAAAGGTGGTAAATATGTAAGTAAACCTAAACAAAAGCTAAATTGATAAAACAATAATAATAATGTCTTGTGAGCTTAGAAACATAGTACAACTGAAATAATGGACATCAACACCACATTTACAAGGAGAGCTAAAATTAAAATATTCTCGGGTTTTGTATTGTTTAGGAAAGTGACAGTAATAAATTTTGACTTTGATAAGATAAACACACATATAAAATTAAAAAGTATAAATTATATACTAGATGCAAAAATGAAATGAGAAAAGTATTCAATCAATTCAAAAGAAAGCCAGAAAAATAAACAAGGAAAATTAGAAAGTATAAAATAGGTTATTAGAAATTGATTCAGTTATGTCAGAAATAAAATAAATGTAAATTTATTACATTCTCCATTTAAAAGAAAAGACTGTCAAAATAGAAAAGTAAAATGTTTATTATAAGATGTTGTTTACAAGAAACAAGTCTAAAACATTGACACAGAAAGGATAAAAGTAAAATAGAAAAAAAAAAATGCAAATATTGATTCCCCCCAAAACTACGTTAGCATTTAAAGATGTGAATGCATCTAAAAATACAGTCTCAAAATATGTAAATCAAAAATAGAGATTTTTTGAGAAAATAGACAAATCCAGGGTTATTTTAGGAAATATTGACACAATTGTTTTGGGATTAGCAAAATCAAATAACCGTAATAATAAACTAGAAACATAAAAGATTTGAAAAGCACACTGATCTTGATATAACAGAGATTAGATAGAAGATAAATAGATATATATTTGGGAGAGAGATAGATGTAATTATGTAGGTAGGTAGGGGGAGATGATAGATGACAAGATGGACAGATAATTAAAATCATAACATTCAACAGTTGAGAAATACATATTTTCTTTAAGTGCACATGGTATATTTAAAAAAATCATCCACATATTAAGACAAAAAAGAGACAAAAGTCTCAACTACTTTCAAATGATTAGTATCCTGGTATCTTACAAACTATATTCTCTGACCAAAATGTAATTAAGTTGGAAATCAAGAACAAGCATGTAAATTCTACCACATACTTCTGAATAACACCTGTCAAAGAAGAAATCATAATAGATACTAGAGAACATTAAACTTGAAAGATAATGAAAAACTGATATCAAAATGTAATGCAATGCTAATTTGATATATAGCTAAAATACTAAATATTAATATTAGGAACAACAATATTATATTATATTCAATATAATTTAATGAACCGAGCTGCTGCTGCTGCTGCTGCTGCTGCTAAGTCACTTCAGTCGTGTCTGACTCTGCGAAACCCCATAGACAGCAGCCCACCAGGCTCCCCCATCCCTGGGATTCTCCAGGCAAGAACACTGGAGTGGGTTGCCATTTCCTCCTCCAATGCATGAAAGTGAAAAGTGGAAGTGAAGTCTCTCAGTCGTGTCCAACTCTTAGTGACCCCATGGACTGCAGCCTACAGGCTCCTCCATCCAAGGTATTTTCCAGGCAAGAGGACTGGAGTTAAGCACTTACAAAAACAATAAAATATACTCAAAGAAAGTGGAAAGGAGAGTATACTAAAGACGAAAGCAAAAATTAATGAAAATAATCACATACAATAGAGAGTATAATAATGTCAAAGACTTCTTTATTTGAAAATAAAAGGTCAATTTTAAAGCTTTGCTGCTGCTAAGTCGCTTCAGTCATGTTTGACTCCGTGCGACCCCAGAGACAGCAGCCCACCAGGCTCCCCCATCCCTGGGATTCTCCAGACAAGAACACTGGAGTGGGTTGCCATTTCCTTCTCCAATGCATGAAAGTGAAAAGAGAAAGTGAAGTTGCTCAGTCATGTTCGACTCTTCGTGACCCCATGGACTGCCGCCCACCAGGCTCCTCCATCCATGGGGTTTTCCAGGCAAGAGTACTGGAGTGGGTTGCCATTGCCCCTAAAGCTTTAGGTTAAAAAAAAAAAATGAATAAACAATTTGGGAGTAAAATAGAAAACATAACTTTAAATGCAGCAGATATTAAAAAAGCAATACAAGGATATTATGAGAAACATTATACCAATAAGGTTGAAAACTTATATGCAAAATCATAAAAATATAACTTACCAATATTGAGGAAAAAGGGAAAACAAAAATTCTTAGTTGTCCTATAACTATTAAGGAAATCAGAAACAGTTAAACCTTCCCACTGAGAGACTACCAGAGCTATACCAAGTATCCAAGGCATACACAATCCTAATTTTATTGACTCTTCCAAAGAAAATGAGCATCTTCATAAAGTAGGTTCATTATATGAAGCTGGTATAACTGAATGCTAGAATTCAACCACAACAGTATAAGAAAATAAAATTACAGACAATCTGTTTTTCATGAATGTAGATGTAAGAAATTCCTAAAAACTTACTAGCAAACTGAATTCATCAAAGCATAAGAAAATTATCTATCATGACCACATTGAGTTTATTCTAAGAGTGAGGTTCATTTACCATTTTTTAAAAAATCAATAGAGGAAAGTCATCTGTTAACAGATCAAAGGGAAGAAGTCACAGGCTTATCTATAAGATGCAGAAAAGTATTTGATAAAATTTAGCATGTATTCATTATTTTTAAAAAAATGACCAGCAAGGTAGAAATAGAAGGAAAATTACACAACCTGATAATGAGAACTTTATATGTAACAGTGTTTCCTTAAGATTAGGAATAGAGAAAGCCTTACTAGCATCACCTACATTGAACAGCATACTGAAGGCCCCAGCGGGCATATAAAGTGAAAGTGAAGTGAAGTCACTCAGTCATGTCCTACTCTTTGCAATCCGTGGACTGTAGCCCACCAAGCTCCTCCGTCCATGGGATTCTCCAGGCAAGAACACTGGAGTGGGTTGCCATTTCCTTCTCCAGGGGATCTTCCCGACCCAGGGATCAAACCCAGGTCTCCCACATTGCAGGCAGACACTTTAACCTCTGCGCCACCAGGGAAGCCCTTAAATCATGAATACGTGGAAAATGCTATGAAGATTGGATAAGAAGAACCAAAACAGTCATTTCTTACAGACAATATGTCCAATAATACAGAAAACCCAAAGAATTTACAGGTGAATTATTGCATTAATAAAAGAGTTTAGCAAGATTACAGAATTCAAGGTCAGGGTCTAAAATTGCATTTCTTTATACTAACAACAAATGTTTTAAAAGGCTGCTTTTACAAGTATTATTGAAAATTGTCTTGAGAATGTAAAGTCCATGCGAATAAATCTAAGAGAGGATATAGATGACCTCTATGGATAAAATTAGAACTTAATCAAAAGACATTAAAGAACCTGGGTGATTTATGTCTTTGACACATTTCAATCAAAACACAGAAGCATTTGAGATGTGCATTTGTTTTGTTGTGTTCTGTTGTGGTTGTGTAACTTGATCTGTTTCTAATATTTGCACACAAATAAAAAGAGCAAGAATAACCAAGATAGTCCTGAAGGAGTAAAATTAGGTGAGAAGACTTAGCTAAGCATATGATATTAGGAATTATTTTACATCTCCAGCAATTAGACCATGACATATTGGTGCAAGAGGCAGGAGAAATGACAAGTGAAAGGAGAGAGAACCAAGTAACGGACCCATACACACAAGAAACCTAATTTATGATAGAACTAACATTGCCCTTGTTTGAGAAAGGTTGGACTTTTGAGGAAATTTTTAAAATGCATAGTTTTCATGCATCTTGCTTTTTATTGAGACTTCTCAATCTTGATCAGTAGTCCTGGAGTCTCTGAGCCCACAGGAGGGCCCCTGCCATCTGGGAGCAAAGGAAGGCACTGCTCTCCATGGTAATGGAGAATCTGAGAGAACGACAAGGGTGGTTTTGAGAGCAGTGGAAACTGCAAACTGGCTGTGGCCACTGCCATGGGAGGGACTGTCACCACTCTGGCAAAGAAGCATAGCTGGAAGGTGACCCCAGGAGCCAAGGCCCCCGCAGGAGACAAGGAGGCAGCCCCTTCTCCCCCTCCAGCCTACAGTCACCCTGGAGTACCCACAATGGACAGATCCTAACAAGGAGAGTCCCAGCGCAACATCACAAGACTGCCACCCAGGTGACCTCATCCTGTGTGGAATTCTTCCCCTAGATACTGGGAACTTAGCTCCCAGCACCCACCACCTCCTTTAGCCTTTGTTTTCTCTAGGCAGGTGGAGGGCCCTGGGGCACCGACCTGCTGGGGCACATTACCAGGACCCAGAGGTCTGGGTGAAGGGCTGCAGTCCTGGCATGTGATCAAGAAACAGCATCTAATCCCACTTGACATTGAGATTAGCCCCAGGAAACTGAATGACAGCCTGGACTTTGCTCCATCAAAGGTGGACCAGAAACTGAGCAATCAAAAATACTCATCGTCATATACGGTTCCTTCAAGTCCTGTGTACTTTGAAGCCCCTGCTGTCATGTTCCCAGAGTGCCACGGGAAAATTAACACAAGGACCAATAACACCATTATTGTTCCAAAGTAGCACTAAGTTAGCAAAGCAAGTAAAAGATATCAATTACAATGGTCAGTGCTGCCAGTTAAAGAACCCAGACCCCAGCTCTCTGGCATTGATCCTCCAGATTCGGGGATAGAAAAAACATGTCTGTGGAAGCCATAGTAGCAGTAATAACAAGAGGGGCAAACACAAGCTATTATTTAATGTGCTAAGTGTAGCCCTAGCTCCTCAATGAGTACTATCTCTTTAATTCTTACAACAGTCCGAGAGATAAATATGATTAGCCTCACTGGAGAAGTTAAACCTGGGAGACTCAGGGAGTAAATAACAAAGTAAAGTGAAAATCTGCCAGTGGTGTCTGACACTTTGCAACCCCATGGACTATATATAGTCCATGGAATTCCTCATGCCAGAATACTGGAGTGGGTAGCCTTTCCCTTCTCCAGAGGATCTTCCCAACCCAGGGATCGAACCCAGGTCTCCCGCATTGCAGTGGATTCTTTACCAGCTGAGCCACAAGGGAAGCTAACAAAGGAAAGTAAAGAAAAAGTCTTCTCAGTGGCAAATCTAGTAAGTATAATTCCTGGCATTAGGAAAGGTTGTTTTCAACAATTAGTTCAAGGAAATGATCAAGGAAATGGCAGGACTGATTCTCCTAGGGAGTCTAGTTTGCCTGTAGCAGTATCGAAGCCAGCTTGACTACTATAACAACCTATCACAGACCAGGAACTCAGACAACATTTATTGCACACAGTTCTGGAGGCTGGGAAGTCTGAAATCAGGGTGCCAGCCCAGTTAAGACCTGCTTCCAGGATGGCAGACAGCAGCGTCCTGCTGTGTCCTTGCAGATGGAGGAACAGCAGGAGAGCTGGAGAGGGTGAGGACATCCTATTAGGTCTCATCCTATCATGAAGGCCTCACCCTGATGGCCTTGAAGGAATGGTTAGGATGCATAACCCCAAAGGATGCTCCCTTGGCGTATTGAATGTTTTGAGCTGAAGACACTTGAAAAGCAGCAATTGCAGGCATAGGCTTTCTCTGAATCCTTTTGATCTGTCTAAAAACCAAGCCTCCTCCAAAAGGAACACAACTGTCACAGATCCCCTCCCTGGGAGTTTCAGCAACCAGGGAGAGTTGACTTCTTACAGAGGAGGGGACCAAAAGTTACACCATACCAAGACAGACTGTGACAAATCATCACACCTCCATCAGTGCTTCCAGGGCCTCGTTCTTTTCCCCTGAAAATCACTTGCTCTCCTCTCAGTGACTTCCATCCTTCCTCCCCTTCCCCTATTAAAATAGTATATAAACTCTTAAACCACACTGCTCTTTTATTTTTTCCTGTGATGCTTGGAGCACATAGCATTAAATATTAATAAGCTTGCATACCTTTTATGCCTGTTGTAAGTTTATTTTGTAGACCCAGCTATCAAACCCAGGAGGATAGAAACAAAATCCTTCTTCCCCCATAGCCTCACCTAACCCTAATTACCTCCCAACGACCCTCTTTCCAAATGCTACCACATGGGGTGTTATGGCTTCAACATATGGGATTCAGTTCAGTTCAGTTCAGTTCAGTCACGCAGTCGTGTCTGACTCTTTGCGACCCCATGAATCGCAGTACGCCAGGTCTCCCTGTCCATCACCAACTCCAGGAGTTCACTCAGACTCACGTCCATTGAGTCCATGATGCCATCCAGCCATCTCATCCTCGGTCGTCCCCTTCTCCTCCTGCCCCCAATCCCTCCCAGCATCAGGGTCTTTTCCAATGAGTCAACTCTTCGCATAAGGTGCCCAAAGTACTGGAGCTTCAGTTTTAGCATCATTCCTTCCAAAGAAATCCCAGGGTTGATCTCCTTCAGAATGGACTGGTTGGATCTCCTTGCAGTCCAAGGGACTCTCAAGAGTCTTCTCCAACACCACAGTTCAAAACCATCAATTCTTCTGCGCTCAGCCTTCTTCACAGTCCAACTCTCACATCCATACATGACCACAGGAAAAACCATAGCCTTGACTAGACGGACCTTAGTCGGCAAAGTAATGTCTCTGCTTTTGAATATACTATCTAGGTTGGTCATAACTTTTCTTCCAAGGAGTAAGCGCCTTTTAATTTCATGGCTGCAGTCACCATCTGCAGTGATTTTGGAGCCCAAAAAAACAAAGTCTGACACTGTTTCTACTGTTTCCCCATCTATTTCCCATGAAGTGATGGGGCCAGATGCCATGATCTTCGTTTTCTGAATGTTGAGCTTTAAGCCAACTTTTCCACTCTCCTCTTTCACTTTCAACAAGAGGCTTTTTAGCTTCTCCTCACTTTCTGCCATAAGGGTGGTGTCATCTGCATATCTGAGATTATTGATATTTCTCCCAGCAATCTTGATTCCAGCTTGTGTTTCTTCCAGTCCAGCATTTCTCATGATGTACTCTGCATATAAGTTAAATAAGCAGGGTGACAATATACAGCCTTGACGTACTCCTTTTCCTATTTGGAACCAGTCTGTTGTTCCATGTCCAGTTCTAACTGTTGCTTCCTGACCTGCATACAGATTTCTCAAGAGGCAGGTCAGGTGGTCTGGTATTCCCATCTCTTTCAGAATTTTCCACATACATCCAAATCACGGCAGGCAGAGTCCCTTTCTTACTTACCCTCAGGGATTTGCCAGACTCTCCCACCCCGACACCTCTACCATACTCATGGTCTGTTTTATAAGTGAAATTCTATGGAGGACTAGAGTAAAATTCTGTAGAGGACATGTATAGGTGGCACGGTTCCATCCTTCGGATAACACAAGGAAAAGTGCTGAGAGGCACCTGACAAGCCTTCACCTCTGACCCTCCATAACAGAGTTCCACTATCCACTGTGGATCTTCCAGTGCAAACCTGCACAGTGTTTCTTAAAACTTTGAATGACTTGCCCATATTTAAAAATCAGGAGACATACCAGAAATATCTGGATTTCTAGATTTGCTTGAAAAATTAGGAAAGCCAGAAACTCAGGGCATTTGTCCTCCTGACCTGCCAGAAGCAAGCGATGGCTGCCAGCTTATGGGGTTCATTCCCCCATCTGACTCCAGCCTGCCCTCCCCCAATAACTTTCCTCACTGATACCCTGTGTCACCTGTCATTTTTTTTAACTGGAGTACAGTTGTTTCACAATGTTATGCTAGTTTCTGCTGTACACAAAGTGAATCAGCCATATGTATACACATATCCCCTCCCTTCTGGATTTCCCCCCATCAAAGTCACCACAGCAGACTTCTGCAATATATAGCATTATTTATTTACTTTATACATAAAGTAAATTTATACTATTTATTTACATTAAATACTGTAAATTTATACATTTATTTACTTTATACACAGTAGGGCAATATGTCAATCCCAATCTCCCAATTCATCCCACCTCCTCTCCTGCTTGGTGTCCATATGTTTCTTCTCTATGCCTGTGTCTCTATTTCTGCTTTGCAAGTAAGTTAATCTCTACCATTTTTTTCTAGATTCTAAATATATGCATTAATGGATGATATTTCTCTTTCTATTTCTGACTTGTTTCACTCTGTATGAGAGTCTTCAGGATCCATCAACATTTCTTAAAATGACCCAATTTTGTTTCTTTTTAATGGTTGAGTAATATTCTGTTGATTATATATATCACATTTTCTTTATCCATTAATCTATCAGTGGACATCTAGATTGCTTCCATGTTCTGACTATTATAAATAGTACTGCAATGAAATTTGGACTGAAGTGTCTTTTGAATTATGGTTTTCTCAGGACATATGCCCAGGAATGGAACTGCTGGGTTGTATGATAAATCCTCCCCTTCGTGGACCACTCTTGTTGGGGCAAAAGTCCTTGCATAATTCAATGAAGCTATGAGCTCTGCTGTGCAGGGCCACCCAATATAGAAAAGTCACTATGGAGAGTTCTGACAAAACTTGGTCCACTGGAGGAGAGAATGACAAATCACTTTAGTATCCTTGCTTGGAGAACTCCATGAACAGTAAGAAAAGGCTCCAGTATGCTACTGGGAAGAATGGAGATTATCTCCAGAAAGAATGAAGAGGCTTGGATAAAGCAGAAACAGAACTCAGTTGTGAATGTGTCTGGTAAAGTTTGATGCTGTAAAGAAAAATATTGCATAAGAATCTGGAATGTAATTGAAAGAGACACATGTACCCCAATGTTCATCGCAGCACTGTTTATAATAGCCAGGACATGGAAGCAACCTAGATGTCTGTCAGCAGATGAATGGATAAGAAAGCTGTGGTACATATACACAATGAAGTATTACTCAGCCATTAAAAAGAATACATTTGAATCCGTTCTAATGAGGTGGATGAAACTGGAGCCTATTATACAGAGTGAAGTAAGCCAGAAAGAAAAACACCAACACAGTATACTAACACATATATATGGAATTTAGAAAGATGGTAATGATAACCCTGTATGCGAGACAGCAAGAGAGACACAGATGTAGAGAACAATCTTTTGGACTCTGTGGGAGAGGGAGAGGGAGAGGATAGGATGATTTGGGAGAATGGCATTGAAACATGTAAAATATCATATATGAAATAAATTGCCAGTCCTGTTTCGATGCATGATACTGAATGCTTGGGGCTGGTGTACTGGGACAACCCAGAGGGATGGTATGGGGAGGGAGGAGGGAGGAGGGAGGGGAGTTCAGGATGGGGAACACGTGTATACCTGTGGCGGATTCATGTTGATGTATGGCAAAACCAATACAATATTGTAAAGTAACTAACCTCCAATTAAAATAAATAAATTTGTATTAAAAAAAAAGAACCTGGAATGTTAGGTCCATGTGCATGCTAAGTCGTTTCAGTTGTGTCTGACTCTTTTCAACCCCATGGACTGTAGCCTGCCAGAATGCTCCATCCTGGTAATCAAGGTAAATTGGAAGTGGTTAAGCAGGAGATGGCAAGAGTAAACATTGATATCTTAGGAATCAGTGAACTAAAATGGATGAATGGGTGTATTTAATTCAGATGAACATAATTTCTATTGTGGGCAAGAATCCCTTAGAAGAATTGAGTAGCCTTCAGAGTCAACAAAAGAGTCTGAAATGTAATACTTGGATGCAATCTCAAAAATGATAGAATGATCTTTGTTCATTTCCAGGGCAAACCATTCAATGTCATAGTAGTCCAATTCTATACTCCAACCACTAATGCCAAAGAAGCTGAAGCTGACCAGTTCTATGAAGACCTATAAAACCTTCTAGAACTAACACAAAAAGATGTCCTTTTCATCACAGGGGATTGGAATGCAAAAGTAGGAAGTCAAAAGATACCTAGAGTAACAGACAAGTTTGGCCAAGTTTGGCCTTGGAATACAAAATGAAGCAGGGCAAAGGCTAACAGAGTTTTGCCAAGATAACACACTGGTCACAGCAAACATCATTTTCCAACTACATGAGAGACGATGCTACACAAGAACATCATCAGATGGTCAATTCTGAAATCAGATTGATTATATTCTTTGCAACTGAAGATGGAGAAGCTGTATATAGTCAGCAAAAACAAGACCAGGAGCTGACTGTGGCTCAGATCATCAGCTCCTTATTGCAAAATTCAGGTTTAAGTTGAAGAATGTAGGGAAAGCCATGTGACCATTCAGGTCTGACCTAAATCAAATCTATTATGATTATACAGTAGAAGTCGTGGGTAGATTCAAGGAATTAGATCTAGTAGACAGAATAGCTAAAGAACTATAGATGGGGGATCATAACACTGTATAGGTGGCAATGACCAAAACCATCCCAAAGAAAAAGAAATGCAAGAAGGCAAAGTGGTTGTTTAAGGAGGCTTTATAAGTAACTGAGAAAAGAAGAGAAGTAAAAGGCAAAGGAGAAAGGGAAAGATACACCCATCTGAGTGCAGAGTTCCAGAGAATAGCAAGGAGAGAAGAGAGGGCTTTATTAAGTGAACAGTACAAAGAAATAGAAGAAAACAACAGAATAGGAAGACTAGTCATCTCTTCAAGAAAATTGGAGATACCAAGGGAAATTTTCATGCAAAGATGGGCACAATAAAGAACAGAAATGGTAAAACTTAACAGAAGCAGAAGAGATTAATAAGAGATGACAAGAATACACAGAAGAACTATACAAATAAGATCTTAATGACCCAGAAAATCACAATGATGTGGTCATTTAGACATCCTGGAACATGAAGTCAAGTGAGCCTTAGGAAGCATTACTATGAACAAAACTAGTGGAGATGACAAAATCCCACCTGGGCTATATAAAATTCTAAAGATGATGCTGTTAAAGTGCTGCACTCAACATGCCAGCAAATTTGGAAAACTCAACAGTGGTCACAGGACTGGAAAAATTCCAATTCCAAAGAAAGGTAATGCCAAATAATGTTCAAACTATTGCACAATTGCACTCATTTCACATGCCAGTGAGGTAATGCTCAAAATTCTTCAAGCTAAGCTTTAGCAGTATGCAAACTGAGAATTTCCAGATGTACAAGCTGGGTTTAGAAAAGGCAGAGGAACTAGAGATCAAATTGCCAACAAAATTGGATCATAGACAAAGCAAGGGAATTCCCCCCCCCCAAAAAAATCTGTTTTATTGACTATGCTAAAGTCTTTGAATGCATGGATCAGAACAAACTGTAGAAAATTTTTCAAGAGATGAGAATACCAAACCAGCTCACCTGTCTCCTGAGACACCTGTATGCAGATCAAGAAGCAACAGTTAGAACTAGACATGGAATAATGGACTGATACCAGATTGGGAAAGGATTATGTCAAGGCTGTACATTGTCACTCTGCTTATTTAACTTATATGCAGAGCACATCATGTGACATGCCAGGCTAGATGAATCATAAGCTGGAATCAAGAATGCCCAGGAGAAATATCAACAACCTCAGATATGCAGATCACACCACTCTAATGGCAGAAAGTGAAGAGGAAATAAAGAACCTCTTGAAAGTGAAAGAGGAGAGTCAAAAAGCTGGCTTAAAAATCAGCATTAAAAAAACAAAGATCATGGGATCTGGTCCCATCAGTTCATGGAAAATAGATGAGGAAAAAATGGAAAGAGTGACAGATTTTATTTCCTTGGCTCCAAAATCACTGCCAAATGACAATGACTGCAGCCATAAAATTAAAAGATGCTTACTCCTTGCAAGAAAAGCTATGACAAATCTAGACAGCATATTAAAAAGCAGAGACATCACTTTGCCAGCAATGGTCCTTATAGTCAAAGCTATGGTTTTTCCAGTAGTTATGTACAGATGTGAGAATTGGACCATAAAGAATGCTCAATGTTGAAGAACTGATGCTTTTGAATTGTAGTGCTGAAGAAGACTCTTGAAAGTTCCTTGGACTACAAAGAGATCGAACTAGTCTATTCCAAAGGAAATCAACCCTGAATATTCATTAAAAAGAGTGATGATGAAGTTTAAGGTAGAATTCTTCGGCCACCTAATGTGAAGTGTATACTCTGGAAAAGACCCACATGCTGGGAAAGATTGAGGGCAGGATTAAAAGGGGGCAACAGAGGATGAGATGGTTGGATCACATCACCAACTCAATGGACATGAGTTTGAGCAAACTCTGGGAGATAGTGAAGAACAGAGAAGTCTGGCATGTACAATCCATGAGCTCACAACTTAGCAACTAAACAACAACAGATGGTAGTTCTCAGGAGTTCCCAGGTAGCACAGTGGTAAAGAATATGCCTGCTAATGCAGGAGCTGCAAGAAATGTGGATTCAATCCCTTGGTTGAGAAGATCCTCTGGAGAAGGTAATGACAACCCACTTCAGCATTCTTGCCTGGAAAATTCCGTGGACAGAGGAGCCTGGCAGGCTACAGTGCCTGAGGTCTTAAAGAGTCAAACACTACTGTGCATGCACACAAGCAGACAGCACAAGCATGGTAGTTCTTATCTCTGCCTCTACACTGTTTCTTGTTTAAAACAGAGAGTTAGACCAGGAGGTCTGTGCATTTCAAGAAGTTTGGAAGAGATTATGTTACTTCATGGAAGGAAAGATTGCTTCTAGGTGATTAGCAAGCAAATAAAATCTGTGTCAAAAGTGTACAGGTGAAAATACCATTGTAATGTGAATAGTGTTTGGCTCTGTATTCTACCCAGGTCACTCAGTTTGATGCTGGCTTGGCTTTGAGGGGTGTTTGGTCCTGCAAGAGCTGTTCTAGAATGTTCATTATCCTGGCCACCAATAATTCAAACTCAAGGTCAGCATTTAGTACCCAAATCAGGGGATTCTGTACTTTTTTTCACAGAAGGTGAACCCTTGGATCTATGTTCTACATATGGAAAATTAAAACATGAAGATTTGTTACGCAAAGTAAAGATCCTGCTTTGTGTGGCTTGGAGGTATATGGCAAGGAATGTCTAATTCTCTCTTCTAAGCATTGAAACAAAAAGTTTCTCCAGGAGGTAGAAACACATAATATTTTAGAAAACAGTAAATATCCTAGAGGTACATTTTCACTAGTAGGATCTGGTAGGACTGAATACAAATTCATGCATCTTATTTATCAAGCAGTATTGACCTGCCCACCTCAATATGATCTCTCTCCATTTCTAAAAAAAATGAAGTGTATTCATTTTATTTTCACCTACTAACCTGTGCTTTCTCAACACCACTCAACTACTTCATAAAAATAAGTACATCCCCCCAAACCAGCCATGAACTGCCAGGAGGAGGTAGAGGAGGCAAGAAGTAAAAGTTTCTAAAAGCTCAAGAGTCTAGTAACAGGTAGGTCTGGTGTTTAGTGTGCACAAAGTGTGTGCTAAGGAACACAGCATGTGCTGAGGACATATTATGTAATTTAACCCTTGGAAGTGTCTTATTTCACTCTTTAGTAAAGGAGAAGGCACCAGCCCAAACAGGCCGTCAGTGCTTCTCTGTTCCTCAAGGAAGTTCAGCTCTGCAACACCTCAGGGCCTTTGCACCTGCCAGCTCTTCTCTTGGGAACATTCTGACCAGTCTTCAAATGACTGGTTCCTTCCCTACTCAAATGTCACTTCCTCTTAGTCTATCTTGCCCATTGTGCCTGCTTGCCCCTGCCCACCTCCCTCAGATCCCCATGTTACTCTTCACAGGTGTCCAATGAGTGTCTATTGGTTTGAATGATTCGTGACTCTCAGCCTCCACTGGTTTGGGGGGTTTTCATGTAACTTGCTGCTCAGGAAGTTCTCTGAACTCAAACATAAATAAATAACCTGAACACCAAGTTTATATTTACCAGTTCAAAATTCAAGGTTTTTGTTACTGTCCAATCACTAAGTTGTGTCCAGCTCTTTGAGATCTTATGGACTGCAGCATCCCAGACCTCCCTGTCCTTCACTATCTCCCAGAGTTTGCTCAAACTCAAGTCCATTGAGTCTTCTCTGACACCACAGTTCAAAAGCATCAATTCTTCAGCAATTGGCCTTCATTATTGTCCAACTCTCACATCTGTACATGACTACTAGAAAATCCATAGCTTTACCTATATGGACCTTTGCCAGCAAAGTGATTCCTCTGCTTTTTAATATGCTGTCTAGGTTTGTCATAGCTTTTCTCCCAAAGAGTAAACATCTTTTAATTTTATGGCTGCAGTCACCATCCACATTGATTTTGGAGCCTGAGAAAATAAAATATTTCACTGTTTCCACTTTTTCCCCCAACTATTTGCCATGAAGTGATGGGATTGGTTGCCATGATCTTACATTTTTGAATGTTGAGTTTTAAGCCAGATTTTTCTCTCTCCTCTTTCACCTTTATCAAGAGACTCTTTAGTTCCTCTTTACATTCTGCCATTAGACTGGTATCATCTGCCTATCTGAGGTTGTTGATATTTCTCCTGGCAACCTTGATTCCAACTTATGATTCATTTAGCTTCACATTTTGCATGATATATTCTGCATAAGTTAAATAAGCAGGATTAATTCAAGGTACTCTGCTGTCTAGGATGAGAAGGTTCTTCCAATGTTATTACCCACCTGAATCTACCTCATTAGTCTACCCACTCCCACTATACAAGTGAAAATGGCCTTAAATAGGCCTCCCAGGGATAGAGAAGCCTGGTGGGCTGCAATCTATGGGTCGCACAGAGTCGGACACAACTAAAGCGACTTAGCAGCAACAGCAGCATGCCTCCAGGACAATACAGAAAGAATAGTGAAGTCTAGGCAGGTATATGGTATGAGAGAAGATCTCTCAGCTCTTCAGCCACAGAGATTTTGGTAAAGACAGCTGAGCTAACTATGGAAATGGGGCTGATGGTGAGGTAATAGTCTTGGAGTTGGGGTAGGGCAGGGGTGCTGATGGTTATGGTGGTAGCAATAGTCTTGGTGTTGGTGTAGGTGTTGGTGTAGGTGTTGCTGCTGCTGCTGGCAGGGTAGTGACTTGCCCAGCTTGGGGCTGGAATAGGGTATTGATGATGGTGGAGCAGTGGTGATGGTTGGAGACTTGGAGTTGGTATGAGTTCTAATAGTGGTGATAGTGGTGCATGAAGTCAGCAAAGGAGGCAGTGGGACAGGGATGGGAGGGATCAGGGTGATGGGCTTCAGATTTGGACTGTTTGCACCAATCCTCATGTTTTTGAGCCACCTGGTTCTCCCACCCCCACAAGTTACCACCTAGATCACTAGCCAGTCAAGATAACCCAGGGGTACCCCCCAATTCAAAGGCCTTTAGTGATCACTTCAATCCCTTGGTATACTTGAAATGACTCAGGATGTATTGGTCAAGGAATACACATAATTTAGATGTGAAAAACCTATGACTTTCTGGAGGTGCTGGCCAACACAGCATTACACATACAGGTGCCAACCCCCAGGGCTCCACGAACCCCACCTCCTCTCAAGCTTACTTCCATCAGGCAGGGTATAGAGAAGTCAGCCAAGGCATGAAACTGCTTGTTGTGCACTATTCCATGGCAACTGACCAGCAAAGTATAAATAGCTCAGCTAGCATGGGTAACAGCTGACCGGAAAAAGCAGCAGAAGTGGTTGGAATCTTGGGCCTGAGAATGTCACCCCAAGTGCCCTAAGNTTTTAAGCCAGATTTTTCTCTCTCCTCTTTCACCTTTATCAAGAGACTCTTTAGTTCCTCTTTACATTCTGCCATTAGACTGGTATCATCTGCCTATCTGAGGTTGTTGATATTTCTCCTGGCAACCTTGATTCCAACTTATGATTCATTTAGCTTCACATTTTGCATGATATATTCTGCATAAGTTAAATAAGCGGGATTAATTCAAGGTACTCTGCTGTCTAGGATGAGAAGGCTCTTCCAATGTTATTACCCACCTGAATCTACCTCATTAGTCTACCCACTCCCACTATACAAGTGAAAATGGCCTTAAATAGGCCTCCCAGGGATAGAGAAGCCTGGTGGGCTGCAATCTATGGGTCGCACAGAGTCGGACACAACTAAAGCGACTTAGCAGCAACAGCAGCATGCCTCCAGGACAATACAGAAAGAATAGTGAAGTCTAGGCAGGTATATGGTATGAGAGAAGATCTCTCAGCTCTTCAGCCACAGAGATTTTGGTAAAGACAGCTGAGCTAACTATGGAAATGGGGCTGATGGTGAGGTAATAGTCTTGGAGTTGGGGTAGGGCAGGGGTGCTGATGGTTATGGTGGTAGCAATAGTCTTGGTGTTGGTGTAGGTGTTGGTGTAGGTGTTGCTGCTGCTGCTGGCAGGGTAGTGACTTGCCCAGCTTGGGGCTGGAATAGGGTATTGATGATGGTGGAGCAGTGGTGATGGTTGGAGACTTGGAGTTGGTATGAGTTCTAATAGTGGTGATAGTGGTGCATGAGTCAGCAAAGGAGGCAGTGGGACAGGGATGGGAGGGATCAGGGTGATGGGCTTCAGATTTGGACTGTTTGCACCAATCCTCATGTTTTTGAGCCACCTGGTTCTCCCACCCCCACAAGTTACCACCTAGATCACTAGCCAGTCAAGATAACCCAGGGGTACCCCCCAATTCAAAGGCCTTTAGTGATCACTTCAATCCCTTGGTATACTTGAAATGACTCAGGATGTATTGGTCAAGGAATACACATAATTTAGATGTGAAAAACCTATGACTTTCTGGAGGTGCTGGCCAACACAGCATTACACATACAGGTGCCAACCCCCAGGGCTCCACGAACCCCACCTCCTCTCAAGCTTACTTCCATCAGGCAGGGTATAGAGAAGTCAGCCAAGGCATGAAACTGCTTGTTGTGCACTATTCCATGGCAACTGACCAGCAAAGTATAAATAGCTCAGCTAGCATGGGTAACAGCTGACCGGAAAAAGCAGCAGAAGTGGTTGGAATCTTGGGCCTGAGAATGTCACCCCAAGTGCCCTAAGAGTAGGAGATGCCCAGATATATAATGAGGCTATCTGCTGGGCAACAGAAGGAGGTGAACATGATAAAAAGTGGGGCTTTAAGGGACCTATCTGAGCTGACTAGATTCACTCAGGAAGTACTAAGCATGTCAAATCAAATCAAATTAAGTTACTCCCACACCTATGGTCAATTAATCTTCAATAAAGAAAGCAAGAATACGCAATGAAGAAAAGACAGTTTCTTTGGCATGTAGTGTTGGGAAAGCAGACAGCCATATATAAATCAATGAAGTTCGAACATACACTCACACCATACACAAAAATAAATGTGATGTCTTAAAGATTCAATTATAAGACATGACACCATAAAATTCCTAGAAAATAATATAGGAAAAAACATTCTCTAACATAAATCTTAGCAATATTTTCTTAGGTCAATCCCCTAGGCTATAGAAATAAAAATAAACAAATGTGACCTAATCAAACTTGCATGCAAGCTTTTGACAGTAAAGGAAACCATAAACAAAACAGAAAGACAATCTACAGAATGGGAGAAAATACTTGCAAATGATGCAACAGACAAAGGATTAATTTCTGAAATATACAAACAGCCCATACAACAGCAACAACAAAAACAACCCAATCAAAAAATGGTCAGAAGACCTAAATAGACATTTCTTCAAAGAGACATACAGATGATCAATAGACACATGTAAAGATGCTTGACACTGCTAATTATCAAGGAAATGCAAATTAAAACTGCAGTGACATGTAACTTCACAAGGTCAGGATAACCATCATTTAAAAGTCTACAAATAACAAATGCTGGAATGGGTGTGGTGAGAATGCACACTGGTGCAGCCACCATGGAAACAATATGGAATCTCCTCAAAAAACTAAAAATAGAGCTACCACGTGATCTTTCAATCCCAGTCCTGAGCATACAACCAGAGAAAACTCTAATTCAAAAACACACACCTCAATGTTCACAGCAGCACTATTTACAGTAGCCAAGATTTGGAAACAATCTATATGTCTATCAGCAAATGAATGAATAAAGAAGATATGATGTATGTATATACAATGGAATATTACTTCACCATAAAAAATAATGAAATAATGTCATTCAGAGCAACATGAATGGAGACCTAGAGATTATCATACTAAGTGAATAAGTTAGACACAGAAAGACAAATGTGATATCACTTATATGTGGAACCTAAAAAATGATACAAGTGACTTTATTTGCAAAACATAGACAGATTCACATAGAAAACAAATCCATGGTTACCAAAGGGGAAGGTGGGTGGAATGATAAATTAGGAGTTTTGGACTAACAGATGCACACTACCATATATAAAATGGGTAAACACCAAGGACCTACTGTATAGCACAGGGAACTATAGTCAGTATCTTGCAATAACTTATAATGGAAAAGAATATGAAAAAGAGTATGTGTATATATAACTGAATCACTTTGCCATATATTAGAATTTAACATAATATCATAAATCAAATTTCAATATAAAATAAAAATTTTAAAAATTAAATCACTGCCAACCTCAACCACTTAATGAAGAGAGAGGAAGTGTAGGAAGGAATAAGAGTGACTAAGTTTTAGACATTTTTTGTCAGGGGTGTGCAGAGTCTGCAATCATTTATTCATTCTTTAATTGATTTATTTGTTCTTTCCACCTACATTTCATTCTCACAGACATTTTCTTATTCAATTGCTCAATAAATTTAGCCCTTGGCTAGCTGTTCTAGGAATGGAAACAGGACCTAGTAAGAGGCAAGAGCATCAGACTTTAAACTGTGAAGCAGATGTAGAGAATGTCCACCCAGGGATGCAGTTTGTGAACCTGGTAGGAAGTCAGGAGCTTGGGAAAAAGCTACTAGGTAGGTTTCCTAAAGGTGAAAAACATCAGACGTTCCAGCTGAATGTTGAAAACACAAACAGGCGAACACGGATGTGAGCAGGGAGTTCAAGGTAAATGGCAAGGGCTCAGGTAGGACCTTGAGAGCAGCTGGCACCCTGGGCAGAGGCAAGGGGATAAAGCGTAGAGATTCAGATTCACATCCTGAGTCCGGGGTCTCAGCTCCGCCCATTCAGCCCTGCCAATCACCCCCTCAGCCCTTCCCTTTCTGGCCCCTGGCCCCCTCGCTGATGGGTAGTGCGCAGGAGGCAGGGTCTGGGAATCATGGGCTCACATACCCGAATCACCCAGGGAAATTTTCAAAATTGTCATCCCAGATTCTAGTATCAGAATCCCTGAGGTGGGCTTTGGCAGGTCAGTTTTGGGGAAAACGACCTTAAGGCGGAACGGTTCTGAAGACTCGGGTGATTAAGAAGTACTGCGCTAAAGAAACATGGAAACACCTAAAAGGAAGACAGATGGAGGTCGTCTCAGGACGCAGTCCCGGTGCTCATCACCCTTGACTCTCAGATCATCACCTAGACTCATGCCTGACTGTGTGGGTTTCAGCCTGGACAAGGACCACTGGTGTGCCTTCCAAACTCCCTGGCTGGGCCTGGTTTCTTATAGAAAGCAGCCTCCATCTGAGAGGCCGTGGGATTGGCCATTGGCTACAGCTCCCCACCTCTAAGAGCTTCTACTTTTGCCCCCTCAGAGGTGGTACCCACCACAAACACACCACAGCTTCCTTGTAGGTAAGGTCTGCAGGGCTGCATGCTGTATCTTGCAGTTGTCACACCTCTGCCCAGGTCAGACTTGGATCTTGTCCCTTGCCACCTCAGGAATATTCTGCCCTGGAGCCCACTCTGGACTCAGTTACATGTCCTAGGAGACCCTGGAGGTGGAACCAGAGGGCAGGAAGTGTCAGAGCTCAGAGCCCTGCTCATGATGGAGCCACCAGGACTTTCTGGGAGGAGTAAAATTCAAGTTCCACCCCCATCTCCCCTCTAACCCTCAAGGTCTTCATCAGTAAAATGGGCTGGTTTCACACTGAGATCTCCAGTGTCCCCCAACTCCAGAATCTCTGGTGAAACGCAAAAAAACTGCAGTCGTCGGGGCTGTCAGCACTTTTTCAGTTGGCTTTTGGCCACTGAGTGAAAGTGTTAGTCACTCAGTCCTGTCTGACTTTTTGTGATCCCATGGACTATAGGCTTTGCAGGCAGATTCTTTACTGTCTGAACCTCTCCAAACAGAGGCAGGCTCTTCAGTGGTATTTTTAGCTATGCTGTAAAGCCTAAATCCTCTTCTAAAAACAAGAGAGAGAGATGAGCCAACCAGAGGTTTACTGCATAGTTGCGTAGAGACCATCTGCCCCAGGGTCAAGGACATCATCGGGGACACCCAGGACATGTATGAGAGGAGCCAGGACTGGACACCAGGACAGAGGGCCTCAGCTTTTCTTCCTGACATTGCATTGGGGCCCTGGAGACTCAGGGAGGGGCCTCAGAGCCCAAGGACAATCTGTAGTAGCAAACAGTGCACATTGGAGAAGACCCCAGGGAAGGGCTTCTGGAGCATAGAAACTACTGTCTATTGGTTTCTTGATTGAGCTGGAAAAAAGAATATATGCATATGGTTAAAAATTTTAAGCTATGTTTGTGCCTAATGGCTCAATACAGCAGGAGACACAGGTTTGATTCCTGAGTCAGGAAGATCCCCTGGAGAAAGAAATGGCAATCCACTCCAGTATTCTTGCCTGAGAAATCCCATAGACAGAGGAACCTGGCATGCTGCAGTCCATGGAGTCGAAAAGAATTGGGCACGACTTAGCCACTGAACAACAACAAAATGACTCAGCACTGCCACTTGAGAACACTGCCTGATTGAGCCCCTGATTCACCCAGGATCCCAGGGAAGCATCTGGGGGACCCTTTCTTCCTTCCATGGAACCAGCAGACTTCTCTGTCTCAGTGGACCAGACACTCAGTGTTGCAGCAGTTCCTAGATTCCCATGGAGTCTGGCTGTGATGGAGAATGCTGAATTCTCAGTACCCCTATTCCCATAAAAGGATGCTCCCCGCTGTTGTGAGAACTCCATTCTGAATCCCGATTCCATTCTGAATCCCAATATAGGGGACACAGAAATGAACCTTGCAGGGCTGCAGGTATGTGGGATGTGACTGGGGGTCTGTTGTCCACCCATCCTCCCCACCTTGGTCTCCATGAGCACAGTCCTCTTGACTCCAGTGGCAGAGAATGGCACACCCCACATTCCCATGCTGTCCACAGAGTCCTGGGTGCTGGAACCAGACTTGAACAATGACATGTTTGGGGACTTCTGCTAGGGCCTCCTGGGAAAGGAGGTTTTCTCTACTAATTACGAGTGGCTGAAAAGGAGCCCTCTCTTCTGCTGCCTGGAAAGGCTGTCATCTTCCCTCAACCATTGGGGAAGCATCATTGGCAGGGAGAGGATGGCTGAGGGGGAAGATGAAAAATGCCTGGGTCTCCAAGCACATCTGGAGCCAGTGCACAAACTCTGGGGCCACTCTGTGTTTCTGTCAAGGCATAAGGTACAAATCCTTCTTAAAGCCGCTTGTAGTCTGGCTTCTTTGCTTTCAGCCCAAATCATCCTGAGAAATGTTTTTTTTCCTTTTCTTTTTTTAAAAATTTGTATCTCAGATCCATCCTCCTGGCCCTTGTTCCCATCCCCAGGGCCAGGTCCAATCCCTCACAAAGGCTCAGGACACAAAGTGTTAGATCAGGGCAAGAAGTAAGAGTTAGAAAGTGCCCTAAGCCTCCAGTGTAATGTTCCCCCAAAGAAAAATCATTGTAACATAAAATCTGACCATGTCCCTGTTATCCTGGAAACTTGGTTGGCCTCTTGGTGGTTGCCAAGCCAAAAAGACAAAGCCAAGACAAAGATTAGAAGAAGGGAGGACTAGTTACTTGCAGCAAGTAAGAACACCTAGGAAATTTCCTAAAGCAGTGTCTCCTAAAGCAGTGGCAAAATTGGGAAAATATTGTTAAGAGGACATGCATATTCATGAGGGGGGCTCGAAGCAGAGGAAAATTCAGCATAAAATTGGGGCCAAGGTCAACAGAGTCCAAGCTCTAGTTGAAGTCACAAAGGCCAATATTAATATTCCATTGTCCACGCAGGTGGTCTGCCTTAGATCCTGCAGACCTCAATGACTGTATCAGATTGTGACGTATAGCCCTTGAGGAGGAACTAGAACTCTGTTTTATCACAGAATCACTGTTTCTTGATTGCTTTCCCTTAGTTCCTGCATTCCCTCACTTCCGTTAAGATCATCAGTTACTGAGATCTGTTCAACAGCAAGCACTGTGGCCAGACTTAGATCCCAAAACAGCTTAGGCCAAAATTGAAACTGTTTACCTTAGGTAGGTAAAGCGTCTGCCTGCAATGCAGGAGATGAGATGTAGGAGACACGGGTTCAATCCCTGGGTCTGGAAGATCCCCTGGAGTAGGGCATAGCAACTCACTCTGGTATTCATGCCTAGAGAATCCCATGGACAGAGGAGCCTTGTGGGTTATAGTCCATTGGGTCACAGAGTCGGACACAACTGAAGTGACTGAGTATGCACACACATGTCTAGATCTCTTTCTCTTCGGAGCCCCTACCCTATCTGCTTATACCCCTTTCCCATGTAATCTACAGCAGCTCCCTACTTTCCAAAGAAAAAGCCCAAGCTCAAGCTCCTTATTTGAGATCACTGTGATCGGATCCTGCAAGTAACCCTACAACATGTGGAACTGCGTTCTATGCAGGTTGCGAACTCAGAGTCCAGCAGGATGTGGTCACCTGCCCCAGGAACTCCACTCTTGTTCCATTTAGTACACTATGTGGGTTATGGTACCCTGGGACCTAGAGGAAAACCACAGGAAACTTCAGACAAGGGCAGCCTGGGGATGAGTCATAAAGGATGAAGGTTTCCAAGCCAACCATAAGAATGCCTGAACCTGGGGCTGTACCCCATCATCCTGCCGTCCCATCATCCTGGATCTTCTACCAGGAATCATGGTTCTCCAGGTCCACATGGCTAACACTTGCTCTTCCTAAGACACCCACCGGAGGAGCCCCTTCCCACCTTGAAGGCTTCTCTGGCCCACTCAAGCCACAACCCTCATGCCCTCCTTTGTTCTGCTGGAGGTCTGAGGGTTACTCTTCTGCTCTAGATATTACGCATTATTATTCAGAAGACTATCATTCAGATGACTGTCTGTGGCCCACAACTTAAGGGACATGTTTTTATTTACTTTTAACCCCCCAGAGTTATTAATATAGGGGTTGCTGGAGACTTAACATGCAGTTTAGGTTTGAAGAGAAAGAGGAGGGAGGGAGGGAAGGAGAGAGGGTAGGCCCAAAATCTGGTTCCAGCTGATGGGTTTCCTAGCCCTTTTGAAACAGGAGGAAAGGAAGCAGGGCACAATCTTTAAGGGAATGAATGACATAGCCCTTGAGGATATGGCATAAACTGGTTAGGAAAAAGTAGGTCCAAGATGGTGAAAGATTCAACTTCCAGTAGACCTTGAGCCTCATTATATGCTTATTGTAATTAGCATCTAAGTGACATGCCCACAAGTGCCATGACAGTTCCAAGGTCAACCATAAAAGGCCAAAAGTCGGCAGTGGTGAAATTTTTGAAAATCCCCACCCTTTCCCTGAAACAGTTGGAATAATCCCCCCCCCATTAGCTATGAAATTACCCAGCCCCTAAAAACCAACCACCCCATATTTCGGGGCCTCTTGCCTTCTGAGGTGGTCCATACTCTGTCTGTGGAATGTGTTTCTCCCTTGGCTGCTCTCAGTTTCCCAGATGACCCCATGTTCTGAGGCTGTTCTTGCCTTTTGAGCCAGACTGCATACTGTCTATGGAATATGTATCTCTCTGACCAAATACACTTTTTACCTGTCACTTTGTCTCTCACTGAATTCTTTCTGCAACAAGACATAAAAGAACTTGAGTTTCACTAAGTCCTAAGATCAGGTATATGATCTCAATTAAAAGACAGTGGGTTCAAGTCCCAAACTGGGTTGTGGGGTTTCACTATTAGGAACTTGAGACCTTTTTGACCAGGTATTAACATGCCAAGACCTTCACACATTGGTGAAACTGAGTGTTGCGCATTCTCTTTCTTGATGACAAGAGGCAGCAACTGCAGTCAAGCTCCTAGCTGCCAGGAACAGCCTGGGTGAGGAGGCAGCACAGCTTACATGGGCCCTGGGCGTTCCTCATGGAACCCCCCTCCATGTTCTCCTGGTTCGGGGCTACAGCAGGTCTAGGTCAGATTAACTGTTTCATACACCGAGGGCAGAAAGGATGCCACTGAACTGGAGGGGCCACAACTGGGTGGGGCTCTGGTAGGGAAAGATGCAGCCAAGGCAGGCACTCATTTAACTGAAAGTCCTGATGAAAGAGCCTGTAACAAACTCCTGAATGCCCATCCTCACCCAGGACACTTCCCTAAAAGCCTCCAGGAGCCTCTGTGCATGGATGAGGATGGCCCATGCCAGGCCGGCACCATGATCAAGAGGGAATGGCCAGAGATAGGTTCTATGGTCAGCACAAACCAGAAACTTGCCCTCTGGGTTTTGAAAGAGCTGTTCAGAGAAATAAGGTAATGCAAGCAGGCATGGTGATAACAATGTTAACAGAGATGGGGGTTGTGGATGAGAAAATGTTACCTGCCATATCAGTAAACAAAGGATGTTGCAGCCTCAAGCCATCACACTACAGCCACCCTACAGTAAGCTTAGAGGTAACTCAGGATAGAAACAGGATGCTCGCCTTCAAGCAGTCAGTCATTGCAGCAACCTCCTCCCCCAGTGGTGCACCCCACGGAGACCCAGGATGAGAAAGCACAGGATACTGGCCGTGCACAGCTGAGGTACACATCAAATGAATGATTCCAGTAAGCTCAGACTCTTGCATCTTCCCGTACACATAACAGCACTAAATTCTTTAACTTCAACTTCAGATATCTTATTTTCTTTGATTAACAATAATCTTTTGATTTTCCAAGAACCTAGTCTTTGTTGCCAAAACTCCTAGATTCTGGCCCATCCCTTGCCTCCTTGGAGAAATCTCTCAGAGCATCTGAGATGTGGTGTTCCAGGCTTGAAGTCCTCAGAATGTCTGCCAAAAAAACCCCTAGACCTCTCAACTTTTAGGTTGTGCTTTTTTTTTTCCAGTCAACATGATAACAACACTAACCATGAAGAGGGCTCACTGCCTGCCAGCCCCAGGCTAAGTCTCTAATGACACTTATAACAGTCCCACCAAAGTGCACTATCCCCATTTTACAGATGAAAACTGAACAAGCTGGAAATTAAGCAGCTCAGCCAGATCTAGGCAGCCCCAGGACTTGGATCTCACCAAGGGAGCCACAGCTGATTCTGTACTCTACCATGGCTCAGCCCCAGCAGCTGGGGACTGAGCAGACTCTGGTCCCCACCGGGAATTCTGACTCCGAAGAGAATGGGGAAGAATGCCACCTGGAGGACTCCGGGTGTTCCCCACTGTTGATTTGCCATGGGAGTTTCCCATAAGCTAGTGTTCAGAAACAGTGTGCAATAGATGTGAAATGGGTAGTTTGTCTGAATTGCCAAGGTGTGTAAAAACAAGCAGTCAGATGATGGCAAGACTGACCACCATGCTGCAGTTGGTCCCAGGAAATAACTGAAAACCAGTTACATGAGTCATGAACTTCTTACTCACATTTTTTAAACTGTTGAAAGTTAGAGAGGATTTAATGATGGGGAGAGCACAGTGAGCCTAGGGAGACAGGAAGGAGACTGAGTTTTTATTTAGAAGAGTGAATCAGACATTTTAAATTATTGATTACAGGGCTTCCCTGGTGGCTCAGATGATAAAGAATCTGCCTGCAATGCCAGAGACCCAGGTTCTATCCCTGGTTTGGGATGCTCCCCTGGAGAAGGAGATGGCTACCTACTCCAGTGTTCTTGCCTGGAGAATTCCATGGACAGAGGAGCCTGAGAGGCTACCATCCATCACACTGCAGAGTTGGACATGACTGAGTGACTAACACTTTCACTTAAGTGGCCAGAGGGTTTTCTTTTGCTTGCAAGTGACCAGAAAGGGAATCAGTAAGCTCAGCAGGGAAAGGCTGATCTTATCTGAGTAGGATGAAAGGGCAGCAAGAGTCAACTAAAGGGACTTTTAAATTCTCTCCAGGTTGATAGGTAGCTAGGCAGACATGAGTGGATCCTGCCCCATTCTGAATGGTTCATCTTTCCATCTGGGGGGTCGGAGCAAACCCAGATATCCTCCCTTTGTGGTCAAGGACCACCCCTAGGTCTCCAGCCATATCAGAACCAAGCAAGATAAACCACCAGCACAGTTGGCACAGGTGCATCAAGACCTAAAATGTGATTCAAGGTAACCCAGGGTTTATCATGCCGTATTTGTAACAAGTTAGCTTTGCGGTTTTGGCCTCCACCCCTCCCTCTTGGGTTTCAATTGTCAGTCAAATGGCACAGGACACAAGGAGTGACCACTACTCTAAAAAGTCCAGCCACCCTATTGAAGGGCTGCTCTTGGTTTCCAGACAGCCCATTCTCATTTGTTCTCAGGAGTGTTCTTTCACTCTACTTAATAAAACTTTTGCTACATAAAACTGTTCTATGCCTCTCGACTGAATTCTTTCCCATGAGAAGGGCAAGAGTCAAGGAAAGTTCCATTCTGCCAGTGAGATTGGTGTAAATATCATGCCTATGAGCCTTGGAGTGTGCCTTGGTTCCAATCTGGCCTGGCTCTGTAAAATATGATCTCATCCAATTCTGACAACACCTGGTACTGGAAGTGAGGAAACTATGCCTCAGAGAGGTTTAGCAGCTCTCTCCAGGTGGCCCAGCTAGGGAAGAGCAGAGTCTTGCTGACCCCAGGGCCATATGTTCAAGGCATGGCATGCTAGCTGTCTCTGGGTGGACGTCTGCTCTCATATTTTAGACAACCAGGTTCTGAGGGGTCCTCCACTGTCACCAGTTCCTCCCATCCTGATCCAGTCTCATTCTTGGCTACCCTGCCTGCTTCATCCTCTTTTTTGCAAAGCAAGGTTTACTCTCCTGTCCAGAGCACCACCAATCTGAGAAGACACACATGAGCCAGACTCTCAGTGAAAATGGCTGGCATGGACGGGTTCTAGAAGCCAAGCGTGCACTGCCATCTGGAGGGGGGACTTCTTAAAATGCAAACATTAGAAACAGGCCATGATTCTAAACAGGTCCCATGAAGCACATGTCTAATAAGAAACACTTGCCCTGGATGCTGGTTTTGCTTCCCCCTTTCATTAGGGCTGGAAAAGCTTTGTTCTACAAAGGCTATGAAGTGAATTTCTTGAATAAAGAGTTTTCCTTCTGTGACAGCCACAGGATCCCAAAGGATGAAGAGGAGTCAAAGAGGGGAGATGCAGTAGCGGATATGAGCTCCGTGAATAAGTACAGAGACTGTTGATGTGGTGATCCTTCATGGAACTGGCAATGTTCAAAATCACACCCGTGTCTTCAACTGCCACTCCAAAAACTCCACCCTCTTCACCCTAATCCCAAGGAGGCAGAAACACTTGCAAATGGAGCCACTTTGCAGAGAAACTGGGGACCTGGACACAGCACCTTCACTACAAGAGCCAGGAAGATGATGAGGGAGCCAGGAAGGGTTGCACAACCCATTGAGGGAAGAACTTGCCTTCTAAGCCCTCCCTCCCGGGAAAAATGGAAGACTGACAAGGCATTTTGTCAGCAGTAGCCAAGCGTGAGTCAGGACAGTACTGGTTAAGACTATGGTCTCTCAAACCAGACCCAGCTCTGCCTCTTACTAGCTGTGTGACCTCGGGTAAGTTATCCAGCATCTCTGTACCTGGGTTTCTTTACTTGTGAAATTACAGATTTAGATGTATGAACATA
The DNA here is from genome assembly GCA_006408695.1 of Aepyceros melampus. NCBI lineage: Eukaryota > Metazoa > Chordata > Mammalia > Artiodactyla > Bovidae > Aepyceros > Aepyceros melampus. The sequence continues at coordinate 170,570 of SJXQ01008387.1, read as the reverse complement.
AGCACAGCATCTAGTAGCCATTATTGCTCTTTCAGAGTCAAGGGGCAGGAGAGGTTATAATTTAGAAGCTCCTGTAAAATATCTCATTCTCTTCCTATGATCCCTCCACTAAAGCTTCCAGAAGAAACTAGGTCCAAAGAAGGGTCCTAGCCTGACCCTTTCTGGGAAAAGTTGAAATGAAGCTGGGGATACCACCAAGCTAACATCCTAAGAGACTCAGTTTGGACAAACAGAATTTAAAACTGACCTCTCTGGGGGAAGATGCCTAGTTTAGACACATGTGAAACAAGCAGAGTGTCTGAGGTCATGGGGAAGAGAGTGGGCAGGGCTGGAGGAGAGGGCTCTTCTGTGTTCTGAGTCCTTCCAGAGGACCATCTCAGGAGGAAGGGGAGGAAAGACAGTGGTCATGAGCAGGCCTGGAGCCCCAGATGGAGGTAGTACAGGGCATGGTCACTGCCAGGCCCCAAAGGAGGCCATCTGGCTGCCAATCCTGGCTTCACTACATGCCCTTGGGCTCAGCACAGTGCTCTGGAAAGCTGGAGGAGATAAATAGACAAAGATCATAGGGTAGTGAGGATTAGCGACAAAATATAAATGTACAGCAGTGGCTCCTGCTAAGTGAGATTGATCAGTAGCTGCTGTTATTTGCATGACTTGCCTGTCAGAGAGGTTTGGTGATAGACTTTCTTATCGTTTGAAAGTCAGGCAGTGGTTGAGAGAACTTCCTTATCTTCACTTCTCCTTTACTTCTCTTTTCCTGGAGACAGTGTGGCCCTGTGAGGAGGACCAGGGGCATCTATGGTACACCTTGGGGATGTGGGTACTGCAGGGATCTGAGGACGTGGACACAGAGGGCACACTTGCCTGGGGACCAAAAGTGAATCCCATCACTGCTGCCTTCTCTGTCCCTCTAGAAACAATGGCGTGAGTCAGGTGTGGGCATCCTCACTTTAGAAATGTGGAGAGTGAGCCCACGGAGCTCCTGGCTCTTACCCAAGACCACACAGTTAGAGAGTAACAGGTCTAAGACCCCAATCCAGCAGCCCTTGGCTCTCCCTCTGCCCTGGAGGTTCTTATGGTATCCCCTTCCCCACTTCCACATCACCACCAGCAGCAAAGGCAAAGTATACCTGCCTCTGGATAATTTTGAGGCAACTGCAACTCAAAACCCACTAGAGATGGGCTAGCACACTGATGATGACAAGTGCTAGCTAATGACAGAACAAGAAAATCCAACAACACAAGAAACTAAAGATTCAGGCTCTGGATTTCCCTGGTGGTCCTTTGACTGGGACTCCACACTCTCAATGCAGGGGTCTGGATTCAATCACTGGTTGGCAGACTGGATCCTGCAGGTCACAACTAAACATCTCACATGCTCCAACTTCACAAAAGGATCTCATATGCCTTAGCAAGGATTGAAGATCCCATGTGCCACAAATAAGACCTATCAGTTTAGTTCAGTTCAGTTGCTCAGTCGTGTCCGACTCTTTGCAACTGCATGAACTGCAGCACGCCAGGCCTCCCTGTCCATAACAAACTCCCAGAGTCCACCTAAACCCCTGTCCATTGAGTCGGTGATGCCATCCAACCATCTCATCCTCTGTCGTCCCCTTCTCGTCCTGCCCTCAATCTTTCCAAGCATCAGGGTCTTTTCAAATGAGTCAGCTTTTTGCATGAGGTGGCCAAAGTATTGGAGTTTCACTTTCAACATCAGTCCTTCCAGTGAACACTCAGGATTGATCTCCTTTAGGATGGACTGGTTGGACTTTCTTGCAGTCCAAGAGACTTTCAAGAGTCTTCTCCAACACCACAGCTCAAAAGCATCAGTTCTTTGGTGCTTAGTTTTCTTTATAGCCCAACTCTCACATCCATACATGACCACTGGAAAAACCAAAGCCTTGACAGACAGACTTTTGTTGGCAAAGTAATGTCTCTGCTTTTGAACATGCTGTCTAGATTGCTCATAAATTTCCTTCCAAGGAGTAAGTGTCTTTTAATTTCATGGCTGCAATCACCACCTGCAGTGATTTTGGAACCCAGAAAAATAAAGTCAGCCATTGTTTTCACTGTTTCCCCATCTATTTGCCACGAAGTTATGGGGCTGGATGCCATGATCGTAGTTTTCTGAATGTTGAGCTATAAGCCAACTTTTTCACTCTCCTCTTTTCACTTTCAGCAACAGGCTCTTTAATTCTTCACTTTCTAACATAAGGGCAGTGTTATCTGCATACCTGAGGTTATTGATATTTTTCCTGGTAATCTTGATTCCAGCTTGTGTTTCCTCCAGCCCAGTGTTTCTCATGATGTACTCTGCATAGAAGTTAAATAAGCAGGGTGACAATATACAGCCTTGACATACTCCTTTTCCTATTTGGAACCAGTCTGTTGTTCCATGTCCAGTTCTAACTGTTCCTTCCTGACCTGCACACAGATTTCTCAAGAGGTAGGTCAGGTGGTCTGGTATTCCCATCTCTTTCAGAATGTTCCACAGTTTATTGTGATCCACACAGTCAAAGGCTTTGGCATAGTCAATAAAGCAGAAATAGATGTTTTTCTGGAACTCTCTTACTTTTTCCATGATCCAGCGGATGTTGGCAATTTGATCTCTGGTTCCTTTGCCTTTTCTAAAGCCAGCTTAAACCTCTGGAAATTCATGATTCACATATTACTGAAGCCTGGCTTGGAGAATTTTGAGCATTACTTTCCTAGTGTGTGAGATGAGTGCAATTGTGTGGTAGTTTGAGCATTCTTTGACATTGCCTTTCTTTGGAATTGGAATGAAAAGTGACCTTTTCCAGTCCTGTGGCTACTGCTGAGTTTTCCAAATTTTCTGGCATATTGAGTGCAGCACTTTCACAGCATCATCTTTCCAGATTTGAAATAGCTTTACTGGAATTCCATCACCTCCACTAGCTTTGTTCATAGTGATGCTTCCTAAGGCCCACTTGACTTCACATTCCAGGATGTCTGGCTCTAGGTGGGAAAGACTAGAGATCTCTTCAAGAAAATTAGAGATACCAAGGGAAGATTTCATGCAAAGATGGGCTTGAAAAAGGACAGAAATGGTATGGACCTAGCAGAAGCAGAAGATATTAAGAAGAAGTGGCAAGAATACACAAAAGAACTGTACAAAAAAGAGCTTCACGACCTGGATAATCACGATGGTGTGATCACTCATCTAGAGCCAGACATCCTGGAATGTGAAGTCAGGTGGGCCTTAGAAAGCATCACTACGAACAAAGCTAGTGGAGGTAATGGAATTCCAGTTGAGCTGTTTCAAATCCTGAAAGATGATGCTGTGAAAGTGCTGCACTCAATTTGCCAGCAAATCTGGAAAACTCAGCAGTGGCCACAGGACTGGAAAAGGTCAGTTTTCATCCCAATTCCAAAGAAAGGCAATGCCAAAGAATGCTCAAACTACCGCACAATTGCACTCATCTCACATGCTAGTAAAGTAATGCTCAAAATTCTCCAAGCCAGGCTTCAGCAATACGTGAACCGTGAACTTCCAGATGTTCAAGCTGGTTTTAGAAAAGGCAGAGGAACCAGAGATCAAATTGCCAACATCCGCTGGATCATGGAAAAAGCAAGAGAGTTCCAGAAAAACATCTATTTCTGCTTTATTGATTATGCCAAAGCCTTTGACTGTGTGGATCACAATAAACTGTGGAACATTCTGAAAGAGATGGGAATACCAGACCACCTGATCTGCCTCTTGAGAAATCTGTATGCAGGTCAGGAAGGAACAGTTAGAACTGGACATGGAACAACAGACTGGTTCCAAATAGGAAAAGGAGTATGTCAAGGCTGTATATTGTCACCCTGCTTATCTAACTTCTATGCAGAGTACATCATGAGAAATGCTGGACTGGAAGAAACACAAGCTGGAATCAAGATTACCAGGAGAAATATCAATAACCTCAGAAAGGAACAGTTAGAACTGGACATGGAACAACAGACTGGTTCCAAATAGGAAAAGTAGTATGTCAAGGCTGTATATTGTCACCCTGCTTATCTAACTTCTATGCAGAGTACATCATGAGAAATGCTGGACTGGAAGAAGCACAAGCTGGAATCAAGATTACCAGGAGAAATATCAATAACCTCAGATATGCAGGTGACACCACCCTTATGGCAGAAAGGGAAGAGGAACTAAAAAGCCTCTTGATGAAAGTGAAAGTGGAGAGTGAACAAGTTGGCTTAAAGCTCAACATTCAGAGAACGAAGATCATAGCATCTGGTCCCATCACTTCATGGGAAGTAGATGGGGAAACAGTGGAAACAGTGTCAGACTTTATTTTTGGGGGCTCCAAAATCACTGCAGATGGTGACTGCAGCCATGAAATTAAAAGACACTTACTCCTTGGAAGGAAAGTTATGACCAACCTAGATAGCATATTCAAAAGCAAAGATATTTCTTTGCCAACTAAGGTCCGTCTAGTCAAGGCTATGGTTTTTCCAGTGGTCATGTAGGGATGTGAGAGTTGGACTGTGAAGAAAGCTGAGCACCGAAGCATTGATGCTTTTGAAGTGTGGTGTTGGAGAAGACTCTTGAGAGTCCCTTGGACTGCAAGGAGATCCAACCAGTCCATTCTGAAGGAGATCAACCCTGGGATTTCTTTGGAAGGAATGATGCTGAAGCTGAAACTCCAGTACTTTGGCCACCTCATGTGAAGAGTTGACTCATTTGAAAAGACTCTGATGCTGGGAGGGTTTGGGGGCAGGAGGAGAAGGGGACAACAGAGGATGAGATGGCTGGATAGCATCACTGACTTGATCGACATGAGTCTTAGTGAACTCTGGGAGTTGGTGATGGACAGGGAGGCCTGGCATGCTGCGATTCATGGGGTCACAAAGAGTCGGACACAGCTGAGCAACTGAACTGAACTGAGGACAGATGGCATCCCCATTCAGCCTCAGTGGGTTTTTCCAGTGGCTGGGCTAGAACACGAGGGCTGAGTGGACATCAACTGAACTGAGATCTGGCTTGGATGGGTGGTTTCTGGGATTCAACTCTGACTCTCCTTCATTGCCTGCCGGTAGATCACTTCTCTGCAAAAGTGAGTTAGCAGAGAGGGTTACCAGGGATATTATCATAAAGCATATAGGACCTGCTTAGGCATCAGAGGCCATCTCACCTGGAAAAGGACACTACAGTAAGTTCCCTACATATGAACCTTTAAGTTGAGAACTTTCAAAGATGCGAAAGTGCATTTCATCAACATCAGGCATGAATGGAATTGAGCTTGCCCTCCGTCTCCTATTGCTGATGATCCTTCAAATCTACCATCTCCCACCTCTTCTCCCTCCTCCAGCCAGTAATTCTTCTTGCTTGTTCATTCAATGTGAGCTGTTGCACTATACTTTTCAGTACTGTATTGTAAGATTAAAAATATTTTCTTTATTATTTTATGTTTTTGTTTCTTATGTATTAATTCTGTGAAAAGTATTATGGTCCAATTACAGTATAATACTATATTGCTTATTGTGTTACTGGTTACCTAGGTTAACTTTGTTGGACTTATGAACAAATTGGACTTATGAACAAATTGGACTTAGGAACGCACTCTCGGAACACAACTTGTTTGCTCATAGGGGACTTACTGTATCGAGTTTTCAAATGGGCATCACAGTGGCAGTGGCCTGCTGGGCTGAGGGCTTAAAACATGAGCACTCCAAAGAAATCAAGGTGGTCAGGGATGAGAGATGAGTTCTCCTCTCCTCACAAACACATTAAAAATAAAACTTCATGTAAAACAACTCTCACTGAAATCAACCTGAAAACTAGCAGGACATCTCTTCCACAACCAAGCCTATGTATAAAGGTCCATGTGGAATCTGGTAGGCAGAGAGAAGCACACTCCTGGTGAGAAACCCAGAAGAGGAGGGGATACTATTGGTGTTGAAGTGCTCCCTTTGGAGTGAGGGGTTTGCACCCCATATTAGGCACCTTAACCCAGAGTTTAACACTGGGAAGATTAGCCCTTTAGCTGGTTTGAAAAGAACCTGTAAGAAACCCAGACACCGCTTTTGAAGAGCATACATGTAGACTTGCTCACTCCTGGTCACAGCATGGAGGCAGCAGCAAAAAACTGCCCAAGCCTCTAACAGACTTGCCATGACCACCCTGGTGCATCCTCCAGCCCATACCTGGCTCCTCCTTCAGCCCATCTTGATCCAAAGCTGCTCTCCACTAGGGCGAGGCTACTATTGTCAATGAGAGGAAACAGAGTCAGCTCGGATTTCACCCTTGCCTCTGACTAGGTCAGAGGTAGCCCTCACAAGGGCACATAGTCCTGCCCACATCTGGAAGGAGTGAAACTAGCTCGGGGTGGAGACTGACCTCATTGGCAGCAGTAAAACCAATGCATTGAGGCCTGACCCAGCCTCTAAAGTAAAAAAGTGAAGGTATACACACCAAGTAAAAATGTGAAACCAAGATAGAAGTGCAGCCCCAAGCCCTCAGGCCCAGGCCATAGCCAAAACCAAAGCAGAGACTGCTGCCAGAGCCAGGAGAAAAGCAGCTCCCTCAAGGCTCTTGCTCCAATGCCTTGGACCCTGACTTCACCCCTACAGGCGATCATGGCCACTGATAGTAGGAGAAGCCCAGCTCATACCTAGATTTGGTTATAGTGCACCGCCCATCAAGGTAGTAGGTACCAGCAAACCCCAAGGAAAGATGCAGCCTGTGCTCCCTCCAGATCCAGTTCTCCCACCAAAGCCACTGGGCACATGCAGACTGCATAGTGATGCTCCTGCTGAAGGACATAGGGTAGATCACTGTTCCACCTAATTTCATAGAGACAAGAAAAGTCAAAATGAGAAGACAGAAGAGTATGTTTCAATTACAAGGAAAGAAACTTTAAAAAACCTAATACAACAGAGATAAAAAATTAACCTAATAAAGAGTTCAAAGTAATAAGAATGCCAACTGAACTAGGGAAAAGAATAGATGAACACAGTAAGAATTTTAATAAAGCACAAGAGCATAATAAAAAACAGAAATGACAAATACAATAACTAAAATAAAAAATACACTAGAAACTTAACAGCAGATTAGGTGATACAGAAGAATATATAAGTGATACTCTTATAGAATAAGAATAGATAATGGAAATTGCCCATTCAGAACAACAATAATAATAAAATTTAAAATAAGATAGTTTAGGAATTTGCTCGTGGTTTATTGGTTAGGATGTTGTGCTTCCACTGCATGGGTCATGGGTTCAGTCCCTGATGGGGAACTAAGATCCTGCATGCCATGTGATGCAGCTAAAAATAATAATGATGATGATAGTTAAAGGAGCCACTGGGACAACATCAAATGTATTAACATTTACATTAGAAGGGTCTCAGAAGGTGAAGAGTGAGAAAAGGGATTAAAAAAATGTATTTGATGAAATTATGGCTGAAAAATTCTTAAGCCTGAAGAAAAAAAAACAAAAGATTTCCAGTTGCAGAAAACAAAGGATCCCCAAAAAAGATAAATCCAAGAGATCCAAACCAAGACATCATAATCCAAACTTCAAAAGTTAAAGAGAATTCTATGGGCAGCAAGAGAAAAACAGCCATATATAAGCCCATAAATCTATCATCTGATTTTCTGAAGAAACTTTGCAGACCAGAAGGGAGTGGTATAATAGCTCCTGCTGCTGGTGCTAAGTCGCTTCAGTCATGTCCGACTCTGTGCGACCCCATAGACAACAGCCCACCAGGCTCCCCCGTCCTGGGATTCTCCAGGCAAGAACACTGGAGTGGCTTGCCATTTCCTTCTCCAATGCAGGAAAGTGAAAAGTGAAAGTGAAGTCGCTCAGTCGTGTCTGACTCTTAGTGACTTCATGGACTGCAGCCTACCAGGCTTCTCCATCCATGGGATTTTCCAGGCAAGAGTACTGGAGTGGGGTGCCATTGCCTTCTCCAAGTCCTAAAAAGGAAACATCTACAACCAAGAATACTCTGTCCGGCAAAGTTATTATTCACAAGGAAAGATAAAGAACTTCTCAGACAAACAAAAATTTAAAGTTTATCAACACTAAATTTTTCTTACAAGAAATGTTTAAGGGTCTTCTTTCTGTGAAAATTAAAAATCTCCAGCAAGAAATAAAAAGTTGTAAGAAGGAAAAATGTCAAGGTAAAGACAAATACGTTTTTAAAAAACCTGTGACTGAACCACTTAAGTAAGCTAATATGAAGATTAAAAGACAAAATGTTGTAAAAATCAACTAAAACTACAATAAACTGTTAAGGGATAGATATGAAGTTGTAAAATATGACATAAAAACACAAAATGTGGGGGGAAGGGAATAAAAAACATAGATCTTTTAGAATGTGTTTAAACTTAAATGAATATCAGTTTAAATCAAGTAGATATAGATCGACATATAGGAACTCCATGATAACCATAAATAAAAATACTTTAATAGATACACAAAAACTAGAGAGAAAGGAATATAATCATAACACTAAAGAAAATCACTAAGCCACAGGGAAGAGACAAAAAGAAGAATAAAAGGAGAGAGAACTACAAAAACAACCAGAAAACAATTAACAATACGCAACACAATGGCTGCTACTGCTGCTGCTGCTAAGTCGCGTCAGTCGTGTCCGACTCTGTGCGACCCCATAGACGGCAGCCCATCAGGCTCCCCCATCCCTAGGATTCTCCAGGCAAGAACACTGCAGTGGGTTGCCATTTCCTTCTCCAGTGCATGAAAGTGAAAAGTGAAAGTGAAGTCGCTCAGTCGTGTCCGACCCTCAGCGACCCCATGGACTGTAGCCTACCAGGCTCCTCCGTCCATGGGATTTTCCAGGCAAGAGTACTGGAGTGGGGTGCAAAATGGCAACAACCAGATATTTATCAATAATCAATTTAAATGTCAATGGACTAAAAGACATAGAATGGCTCATTGGATTAAAAATAAAACCACAAGTCACTTCAGAGATAAAGCCAAACACAGACTGAAAAGGGAGAAGATGGAAAACAATATTTCATGCAAATGGAAATTACAGAAAAGCTGGTTAGCAATACTTCTATCAGATGAAATAGACTTTAAAAAAGAATGGTTATATAATGATAAAGGGATCAATACAAGAAGAGTTCATAACATTCATAAACATATATGTACATAATATAGAAGCACACACGTTTACACATAAATATTAAAAAAAATAAAGGGAGAAATCGACAGTCATGCAATAACAGTAGGGACCATTAATACCCCGCTTACATCAATGGGCAGAGTATCCGGACAGAAAAGCAATCAACACTGTCTTTAAATGACATATTAGTCAAGCTGGACTTAATAGTTATCTATAGGACACTCCATCCAAGTTTACATGGAATATGGTTCAGGATAAATTACAAGACAGACAAAAGAAAAAACAAAAAACCTTAAAAAATGTAAGAAGACAGAAAATACATCAAACATCTTTTCTGACCACAACAGTATGAAACTAGAAGTAGATTATAGGAAGAAAAACAGGAAAAAACACAAACACGGGAACTAAACAAATTTTAGTTAAAAAAAAAATGGGGGTCAATAAAGCAATCAAAAATAAAATCAGAAAATTCTTTGAGACAAATAAAAATTAAAACATAACAATCTAAAATCTGTGGGATGAAGCAAAAGCAAGCCTAAGTGGAAAAGTGATACTGATACAGGCCTACCTAAAGAAGCAAGAAAAATCTTAAATAAATAACCTAACCTATTATCTAAAGGAATTAGAGAAAGAAGAACAAAGGGAAAGGTAAATGGAAGGAATGAAATAATAAAGATTAGAATGGAAACAGAGACAACAGAAACAAGAGAAAAGATCAATAAAATCAAAACCTGTTTTTTGTTGTTTTTTTGTTTGTTTGTTTGTTTTTTAAGATAAAATCGACAAGACTTGAGCCAGGTTCATTAAGAAAAAAGAGAGGACCCAAATAGGAAATAATAAGACATAAACTGAAAAATTGCAACCAATGTCATAAAAATACAGTTATAAAGGAATACTACAAACAGTTACGTGCCAACAAATTGAACAACCTAGAAGAAATGGCTAAATTCCAAAAATATACAATCTTTTAATACTGAATCAAGATGAAATGGGCTATTTGAACAGACCAATTACTAGTATTGAAATTGAATCAGTAATAAAAAAATAAAAAACTTACAGCAAATAAAAGTCAAGCCTAGTCAGCTCCACAGGGGAATTCTAGCAAATATATCAGCAAACAATTATGTATTCTTCCCAAACTATTCCAAAAAACTGAAGAGGATATAATGCTCTTAAATTCATTCTACAAGGCCACCACTACTTTGACACCAAAACCAAAGACACTACAAAAATACCACAAAAGAAAATTGCAGGCCAATATCTCTGGCAAATGTAGATTCAAAATTCCTCAATGAACATTAGCAAACCAAATTCATCAGTATGCAAAAAGGATCATACACCATGATCAAGTGGGATTTATTCTAGTAATGTAAGGATGGTTCAATATTCATGAATCAATCAATGTGACACACCACATTAACAAAACAAATGATAAAAATCAAATGATAATTTCAATAGATGCAGAAAAACCCATTTGAAAAAGCTTATCATCCATTCATGATTAAAAAAAGAAACTTTCAACAACATTAATATAGAGGGAACATATCTGAACATAAAAAAGGCCATTAATGACAAACCTACAGCTAACATCATATTCAATGGTGAAAAGTTGAAAACTTTTTTTTTTAAATTTTACTTTACATTACTGTATTGGTTTGCCATACATTGACATGAATCCGTTTCGGGTGTTAGAAACAAGACCACAATCCCCACTCTTGCTGTTTCTATTTAATATAATAGCAGTAGTTCAAGATACAACAATCAGGAAAGATTAAAAAAATGAAAGTCATCCAAATTGAAAGGGAAGAAGTAAAATTGTTACTATTTGCTGATGTTGTAATAATATATATATAATCCTAACATCTCTGATCACATGGACCATAGCCTTGTCTAATTCAATGAAACTATGAGGTGAGCCATGCCATGTAGGGCCACCCAAGATGGATGGGTGGGTCATGGTAGAGAATTCTGACAAAACACGGTCCACTGGAGAAGGGAATGGCAAACCACTTCAGTGTTCTGGCCTTGAGAATTGCATGACATATGAAAAGGCAAAAAGATAGGACACTGAAAGATGAACTCCCCAGGTCGGTAGGGCCCAATATGCTACTGGAAATCAGTGGAGAAATAACTCCAAAAAGAATGAAGAGACGGAGCCAAAGCCAAAACAAAACCCAGTGGTGGATGTGACTGGTGACAGAAGTAAAGTCCAATGCTATAAAGAGCAATATTGCATAGGAACCTGGAATGTTAGGCCCATGAATGAAGGCAAATTGGAAGTGGTCCAACAGGAGATGGCAAGAGTAATATCGACATTTTAGGAATCAGCGAACTAGAATGGACTGGAATGGGTGAATTTAACTCAGATGACCATTATACCTACTACTACAGGCAAGAATCTCTTAGAAGTCATGCAGTAGTCCCCATAGCCAACAAAAAAGTCCAAAATGCAGTGCTTGGATGCAATCTCAAAAATGACAAAATGATCTCTGTTTGTTTCCAAGGCAAACCATTCAATATCACAGTAATGCTGAAGAAGCTGAAACGGAACAGTTCTATGAAGACCTACAAGACTTCCTAGAACTAATACCCAAAAAAGATGTCCTTTTCTTTTATAGGGGACTGGAATGCAAAAGTAGGAAATCAAGAAAACACCTGGGGTAATAGGCAAATTTGGCCTTGGAATACAGAATGAAGCAGGACAAAGGCTAATAGAGTTTTACCAAGAGAACACACTGGTCATAACAAACACTCTCTTCCAACAACACAAGAGAAGACTTTACACATGGACATCACCAGATGGTCAATACCAAAATCAGATTGATTATATTCTTTGCAGCCAGAGATGGAGAAGCTCTATACAGGCAGCAAAAACAACACTGGGAGCTGACTGTGGCTCAGATCATGAACTCCTTATTGCCAAACTCAGACTTAAATTGAAGAATGTGGGGAAAACCACTAGACCATTCAGGTATGACCAAAATCAAATCCCTTATGATTATACAGTGGAAGTGAAATAGATGCAAGGGATTAGACATGAAAGACAGAGTGCCTGAAGAACTATGGATGGAGGTTCATGACATTGTACAGGAGGCAGGGATCAAGACCATCCCCAAGAAAGAAATGAAAAGGCAAAATGATTGTCTGAGGAAGGCTTACAAAAAGCTATGAAAAGAAGAGAAGTGAAAAGCAAAGAAGAAAAGGAAAGATACATCCATTTGAATGCAGAGTTCCAAAGAATAGCAAGAAGAGATGAGAAAGCCTCAGTGATCAATGTGAAGAAATAGAGGAAAACAATAGAATGGGAAAAACTAGAGATGTCTTCAAGAAACTTAGAGATACCAAGGGAACATTTCCTGCAAAGATGGGCTCAATCAAGGACAGAAATGGTATGGACCTAACAGAAGCAGAAGATATTAAGAAGAGATGGTAAGAATGCACAGAACTGTACAGAAAAGATCTTCATGACCCAGATAATCACGATGGTGTGATCACTCACCTAGAGCCAGACATCCTTGAATGTGAAGTCAAGTGGGCCTTAGGAAGCATAACTACACACAAAGCTATTGAAGGTGATGAAATTCCAGTGGAGCTATTTCAAATTCTGAAAGATGATGCTGTGAAAGTGCTGCACTCAATATGCCAGCAAATTTGGACAACTCAGCAGTGGCCACAGGACTGGAAAAGGTCAGTTTACTCCAATTATAAAGAAAGACAATGCCAAAGAATGCTCAAACTATTGCACAATAGCACTCTTCTCCACACTAGTAAAGTAATGCTCAAAATTCTGTAAGCCAGGCTTTAACAGTACATGAACTGTCAATTTCCAGATGTTCAAGATGGATTTAGAAAAGGCAGAGGAGCCAGAGATCAAATAGCCAACATCTGCTGGATCATCAAAAAAGCAAGAGAGTTCCAGAAAAACATCTACTTCTGTTTTATTGACTATGCCAAAGCCTTTGACTGTGTGGATCAAAACAAACTGTGGAAAATTCTGAGAGAGATGGGAATACCAGACCACCTGACCTGCCTCTTGAGAAATCTGTGTGCAGGTCAAGAAGTGACAGTTAAAACTGGACATGGAACATCATACTGGTTCCAAATCGGGAAAGGAGTATGTCAAGGCTGTATATTGTCATCTGCTTATTTAACTTTATGCGGAGTACATAATGAGAAATGCTGGACTGGATGAAGCTCAAGCTGGAATCAAGATTGTGGGGAAAAGTGTCAATAACCTCAGATATGCAGATGACATCACCCTTATGGCAGAAAATGAAGAGGAACTAAAGAGCCTCTTGATGAAAGTGAAAGAGGAGAGTGAAAAATTTGGCTTAAATCTCAACATTCAGAAAATGAAGATCATGGCACCTGGTCCCATCACTTCATGGCAAATAGATGGAGAAACTGTGGAAACAGTAACAGACTTTTTTTTTTTTTTTTTTGGCTCCAAAATCACTGCAAATATTGACTGCAGGCCACGAAATTAAAATACGCTTACTCCTCAAAGAACAAGTATGACCAACCTAGACAATATATTAAAAAGCAGAGACATTACTTTGCCAACAAAAGTCTGTCTAGTCAAGGCTATGGTTTTTCCAGTAGTCATGTATGGATGTGAGAGTTGGACTATAAAGAAAGCTGAGCACCGAAGAATTGATGCTTTTGAACTGTGGTGTTGGAGAAGACTCTTGAGAGTCCCTTGGACTGCCCGGAGATCCAACCAGTCCATGCTAAAGGAAATCAATCCTGAATATTCATTAGAAAGACTAATGCTGAAGCTGAAACTCCAATACTTTGGCCACCTGATGTGAAAAACTGACTCATTTGAAAAGACCCTGCTGCTGGGGAAGATTGAAGGTGGGAGAAGGGGCCAACAGAGGATGAGATTGTTAGATGGCATCACTGACTCAATGGACATCAGTATGAGTAAACTCTGAGAGTTAGTGATGGACAGAGAGGCCTGCCGTGCTGCAGTCCATGGAGTCACCAAGAGTTGGACACAACTGAGTGACTGAACTGAACTGAACATCTCCCCCCAAAAGCTATTAGAACTACTAAATGAGATTGCTGTGGCCAAAACTTCAGAAGAAGTAAAACTCACTGTTTGCAGATGACATGATCCTCTACATAGAAAACCCTAAAGACTCTACCAGAAAATTACTAGAGCTAATCAACGAATATAGTAAAGTTGCAGAATATAAAATCAACACACAGAAATCCCTTGCATTCCTATACANGATCCCACTGCTGGGCATACACACCGAGGAAACCAGAATTGAAAGAGACACGTGTACCCCAATGTTCATTGCGGCACTGTTTATAATAGCCAGGACATGGAAGCAACCTAGATGTCCATCAGCAGATGAATGGATAAGAAAGCTGTGGTACATATACACAATGGAGTATTACTCAGCTATTAAAAAGAATACATTTGAATCAGTTCTAATGAGGTGGATGACGCTGGAGCTGATTATACAGAGTGAAGTAACCCGGAAAGAAAAACACCAGTTCAGCATACTTACACATATATATGGAATTTAGAAAGATGGTAATGATAAACCTGTATGCGAGACAGCAAAAGAGACACAGATGTATAGAACAGCCTTTTGGACTCTGTGGGAGAGGGAGAGGGTGGGATGATCTGGGAGAGTGGCAATGTAACATGTATGATATCATAAGTGAAACAAATTGCCAGTCTAAGTTCGAAGCAGGATGCAGGATGCTTGGGACTGATGCACGGGGATAATCCAGAGAGATGGTGTGGGGGGTGGAGGGAGGGACGGGATTGGGAGTTCATGTACACTCATGGCTGATTCACATCAATGTATAGCAAAACGAATACAGTATTGTAAAGCAAAACAAACTAAAAAATAAAAATCAATTTAAAAAAATAAGAAAAAAAAAAAAAGGAATTACTCCTTCACTATTGCACCCCCACCCCAAAAAAAAAAAGTCATTGAGTTTGAATTAACATGAGTATATTCAAGGCTGCTATTGCACCTAGGTATGCAGTTTTGGAAGCTGTCAAAGATACTGGATGAGGAGTTCACAATAAATGTTTACAAGTCATCAATATTGCAGTGATGTTAAGGTTAAGGTCATGAAAGTTGTTGAGACTGTTAAGATTGGAAGCAAATAATAAAAATAATTTAGTAAAATGTGTTCTCAAACACCCTCATCTGGATGTGAGTTTAGGCAAAAGAGAAAATATGAGACTTAGAGAGGTGATGAGAAAATGGCCACAGGGTCTAATACAGCCCAGGATGGAAGATAGTATGAAATTATTGTACTGTGTGATGCAGAAAAGTCATGGAAGCCAGCGAAAAATGAAAATGTCCCTCCTCAGGAAAAACTGCTATGAAATGCAGAAAATAAGTATTTTGAAGTTGAGTATAAATGTTTTCCAAAGCTAATGTCTATATGATTTATAGTTTATAAAAAAAGAAAAGAGTTGAGATAAGAAGGCAGTCATGGAAATAGAATACTCTGTACACAGAAGAAAACCTATACAAGTACAAAATACAGAAATGAAGCAGAAAATCTGTTCATTCAAATACCTTTAACATACAAATAAGAATAGTCACCAAAATCAAAAGAAAAATATTCTCCCAGAGACCCTTAGTCGAATTTCCTAGTTAGAATCCTGACATCTTTTAGTATTCACCATTTAATTAGTATTGTTTCTCCTCTTTCTAGATAATGAAAGATGAAAATCCAAGAATCTAAGTGTCAACTCATTTTCAAATAAATTACTAATAAAAATACCTGAACCAAAAGGTAATTTTCTCATTATAATACTGAAAATGATAATAATTACTAATTTATTTTGCTAAATATCCTTTATAATTTATAGCTTCGATTGGAGCTTTCCCAATAAGTCTCTTGTATGAAATAATAGATATAATTGGAAGTCATCAATCAATAATTTTTATTAATAGTCACCAGAATCAAAAGAAAAATATTCTCCCAGAGACCCTTAGTCAAATTTCCTAGTTAGAATCCTGACATCTTTTAGTATTCACCATTTAATTAGTATTATTTCTCCTCTTTCTAGATAATGAAAGATGAAAATCCAAGAATCTAAGTGTCAACTCATTTTGAAATAAATTACTAATAAAAATACCTGAACCAAAAGGTAATTTTCTCATTATAATACTGAAAATGATAATAATTACTAATTTATTTTGCTAAATATCCTTTATAATTTATAGCTTTGATTGGAGCTTTCCCAATAAATCTCTTGTATGAAATAATAGATATAATTGGAAGTCATCAATCAATAATTTTTATTTGAAAAATGTCATAAGCAGAGTAAGCATATCTTACTCAATTTGAAATAGGTTCAGTATTGAATAACACATTTTTTAGATTTGCCCTGTTAAAGTTCAGATTTCCAGTTTTGTTTGAACAGGGGGGGTGGGGCGGGAAATGAATATTCTTCATTAGCATAAAACTGAAATAGAGGCAATGAGGGCTAAAACCAAAAGCAATTTACAAGCATAGTGTTTTTTTTTTTTTCTTTATGTAGAGATATAAGGTTAGTTTCTGCTAATATTGGTTGGTGTCCTGAAATTTCTACTAAACTGCTCTTCTGAAATAATAAAAATTAGACTTTGCCTCGAGAATTCCAAGGACGGGGGAGCCTGGTGGGCTGCCGTCTCTGGGGTCGCACAGAGTCGGACACGACTGAAGCAACTTAGCAGCAGCAGCAGCAGCAGCAGAGTATATAAGTGAAGTGAAAGTTGCTCAGCCATGTCTGACTTTTTGCCACCCAGTGGACTACGCAGTCCATGGAACTCTCCAGGCCAGAATACTGGAGTGGGTAGCCTTTCCCTTCTCCAGCAGATCTTCCCAACCAGGGATCAAACCCAGGTCTCCACATTGCAGGAGGATTCTTTACCAGCTGAGCCACCAGGGAAGCCCTGAGTGCATAACTTGTAACCACTGACAAGGACTCATTGTTAATAGACTTCAATAATCAGAAAATATACTTTAAAATATTGTGGATATTATGTGAAATAATAGATAAATGGGCCAATAAATAAGCATATTTTACTATTATGAATGAATGAATACAGCATTTGAGGCCATGTGTATCCTCCAAATCAGAAACTTCGTTGATGACACAGCCAAGTCTTTCTTATAGAGACACCATTCTCAGGAGATAAAGACTGCATTTTATTAAGACAAAGGGTATGGATTTGCATACACTGGACTCCCCCTAAACAAAATTGGTTGACTAATTTTCAATGTAGTGATTATGCCAAAAATAATAATCAGTTTTATGTTTACCTGTTACACTGGTATGGAGACTTATGATTATCTATTAATTATATTTGAAATTCAAAAGTATCATGTATTGATTATTAATTGAGGGCTTCCCTGTGGCTCAGATGGTAAAGAATCTGCCTGCAGTGTAGGAGTCCTGGGTTAGATTTCTGGTTTGGAAAGATCTCCTGGAGAAGGAAATGACCCCCCACTTCAGTTTTGCTGCCTGGAGAATCCCATGGACAGAGGAGCCTGGCAGGCTATAGCCCACGGGGCTGCAAAGAGTTGGACACAACTGTGTGACTAACACTGTGAGCTTCCCTGGTGGCTCAGATGGTAAAGCGTCTACCTACAATGCGGGACACCTGGGTTCAATCCCTGGATTGGGAAGATCTCCTGGAGAAGGAAATGGCAACCCACTCCAGTATTGTTGCCTAGAGAATCCCACAGACAGAGGAGCAAGGTAAGCTACAGTCCATGGGGTCACAAAGAGTCGGACATGACATAAAGCCATAAAGGCATCGAGAAAAAAAAATTACTTTGCTTTTTTGAAATTATTAAAAGCTAACTAGCTCAAAGCACTTTTATAAAAAAATGATCTCAGATCATTCAGAATGTTATTCATTTTTTATTTAAATTAGATACACCACATGTACTCACACTTGAATGTAGTAACATAGAAAGTAACTTTTGTTTGTAATTAAACATTTGTGCTTTTTTAATGTTAGTAGGAATGATACATTTTGCCCTCCCTTAAAACTTCTTCCTCCCATTCTTTAGCAGCAGGCAAGGTGTCTGCCTGTCTCTGTAATATGAATGGTTGAACATTTCTTGTAAAGAATGGAATACAGCATGCTGTAGGAATTGCATAAAAAATCCCCCCTGAATAGAAAAAAAAAGGCTCTGGGACCTTGGATGTCACTTCCAGGAGAGACAAATTTATAAGCATAACAATCTGTCTTTTATAACTGACATCTAATGTCCCAGAGGCCTTTTCCCTATCACTAAGGATATTTCATGCATTTCCTACAATATGAAAAACCTGTGAGTGCAACATTTAGACATTTTTGCTGCACATAAAAGGAATTTTTTTTTATTTTGTTGTAGATCCATACCCAAAATCAACTTTAATATTAAAGTTTCATCTTCAGAAGAAATGAGACTTCTACACCATTGCAATAAAGAAATGCTAAAAGATTAAGCTTACTTAGCAATTTAATATTTCACCAGGAACTAATAATAAAGAGGCCATCCACCCTTGTAGTGTAACAGTCACCAAGTGAAGTATATTCTCTTTGGGACTCAAAGAGGTGTGGCTGTTACTCACAGAACAGTGGCAGAAACACAAATGACTGCTTTAGTGGCCTGAAGAGCTAAGTGAGCTTTTCAAAGTGATATTTGCCATGGAGTATCTAAGGCATTAAGAAAAATAATAATTGTGGCTCAAGGAGGCTGAATGATACAACACCACAATGCTGCGGAAATTATCCTAAAACTGTTGGAAATCATGTAAATGCCTTGACCAATCTGTGGGGTCATGCAGACATAAAGGCTTGATTCCACCTTCAGGGCAAAAATTGGTTTTCAAAGATTCATTTCTGCTTATGACCAAAATTGCACTACTTTGTCAGAGTTCAGGAATAAATATAACAAATGGATTCCACTGATCTATGAGCATGGAAAAATCACTTAAGCTTACTTTTGCTTCTCTAAGCAATGTTTTGTAGTTTTCAGGACACAGGTCTTGTACATATTTAATTACATTAGTCAACAAAATAATGCATATTTTGAGTGCTATTATGTATAGTATTTTTACATTTAATCACATTTTTATTGCTAGAAAATAGAAGTTATAGGTTAACAGCTGTATTGGTTGCTCATTCATTCATGCTTTTAATAACATGGAGCTATCCATTTTAAAAGGGTGAGTTTTATGGTATGTAAATTATGTCAATAAAGTTGACTCAAGAAGAAATATGCAGTGACCTTACTGTGTAAGTG
This sequence comes from Aepyceros melampus, assembly GCA_006408695.1. Classification (NCBI taxonomy): domain Eukaryota; kingdom Metazoa; phylum Chordata; class Mammalia; order Artiodactyla; family Bovidae; genus Aepyceros; species Aepyceros melampus. The sequence goes on along the minus strand of SJXQ01008387.1, from coordinate 151,199 downwards.
TTAGTCACTCATTTGTGTCCGACTCTTTGCAACCCCATGGACTGTAGCCCTCCAGGCTCCTCTGTCCATAAGATTCTCCAGGCAAGAATACTGGAGTGAGTTGCCATTCCCTTCTCCAGGGGATCTTCCTGACCCAGGGATCACACCTGGGTCTCCCTGCATTGCAGGAAGATTCTTTAACATCTTGAACCACCAGGGTACTTCCTTACTGTACAAGATTTTGCAGACAGAAAAATGAGATATTTCCTGTAACATGTTTATCACAGTTCTAAAAAACAACTGAGGCTTCCCTGATAGCTAAGTTGGAATTTTCAGTAAAGAATTTGCTTGCATTGCAGGAGACCCTGGTTCGATTTCTGAGTCAGGAAGATCTGCTGGAGAAGGGATAGGCTACATGCTCCAGTATTCTTGGGCTTCCTTTGTGGCTCAGCTGGTAAAGAATCTGCCTAATGCTTGACAAAAATTATTATAGCTCTTATCATTATTTTAATTCTGTATAGATACATATTTTCTTTACTATATACTAAGCATTTGTTGCCACAAATATACTTGAGAATTCATGTAGAATATTATCTACTTATATAAACAGGATATATTACTGGAGATTTTCAAATATTTTAATATTATTGGCAAAGATCCTTATGAATACAAAAATTATCATTGGTTTCAGTCTCCAAATGGAGTCCTTTGAAGTTATTCTCAGTTGCCTGCTTTTAATACTCCTGCTCATACACTTGCCTTGCTTACCCAGAATTTCACTGTTTCACCTTGTTGACAGTTATGCTCAGAAAACTTTCATGTGAGTGCTTTGCTCACATTTTTCCTCAAAGTTATTTCCTGACACTCTTTGTCTTGATCTTTGAGAAGGATGACTGTTTCTTATTGAA